>CM052218.1:15044482-15176698 GCA_028454225.1 Lasioglossum leucozonium | reverse complement strand
CCCCTGATAAGAAAGTGAAATATATGTGAAATTAAGGTATAGGCTAACCACTAGATTAAAATAGATAGTTTTCAACAGAAATACGAGATTCCGACAAAAAAATACGTATATTTCAGGCTTTAGATCGATAAGATAGCTTCGAGAGAGTAAAAGAGAATAAACAATTAGGCTAAAATTAGGTAAAATAAAATAAAATTGCGGAATAAAATAGTATTAAATAACGGGTAAAAGTGTTAAAAAGATAGGAATTTATATATATACATGCGGAAATAAAATTAAGAATTAGTATAAGTATAATAATAAATAATAAATAGAACTATAAGATATTGTAAATAGTGTATATACAAAGAGATTAGGAAAATATATCAACAAATGCCAGGGTGCAGCCTGGGCTTCCAGATCGGGGAACTGCCCTTTCTGTTGTGATGCGGATGCCGCTACACCGGTGGGAACCCGGATGCTGGCCGACGACGAGAGATCCGATGCTGCAGACGGGCTCGGTGTCGAGAGCGTGGGAATAATCGGTTAAGGCTAATATCGGAATTCTTACGGATCGGGCAGGATGGTCCTGGGAGGCAGCCCAGTCGAGGGAAAAAGGAGACCTAGGCTGAGTCGGCAGCGCCTTATATAGATCGTGATCGGTGGGGAGGTGAAGCAGTGGGGGAAGGTGTTTTACGGAAGTGTCTGTGTCGTCATGCATCCGTGTCGGGTAATTTCGGCATCCGGTGCCCGCCAAATGTGGTTCGTAGGTGAGAGGAGCAGGGCGGTGCGGTCGGTTTTGGCGTGAGTGCTTCTAGATGCGGCAGGCAGTACGTAGGGGAGGCGGGTAGCGCAATTCCTGTCGGGGTTGTTCGGTACGCGATATGTTAGTGACGGGCCTGTCTAGTACAGGTTCGTTACAAATTAATCACAGTTTATCCCACATTTTCTTCGCAGAAACGCACAAAAGCACACATAGTTGCTGCGCTTTGTTGAGATTCGACAGGATTATAAACTGCGCAGTTACATTGTCTTTCACGTTTTTCTTTTGCTCTGCCGCTATCCCCGGTCCCGCGACCGGCTGTGGCCTCGTGCCGTCCATCATGTGAAGAACATCATTCATGGCGAACAATTTAGTTACTTGGGCTACCCAGCCCTGGAAATTTTTTTCCGCCAAAGGATTTCACGCCTTTCACTGAAATTCCAACGGACATCATGAATTCGATTCGCGCACTTAGCGATTGCACATACTTGGAGTTCAGACGGTTAGAAATCGGTATAGCTGCCCTGGTGCTGCCTCTAGTGTCTTTAACCGAACTTTCTGAAGTTTGCGGACACGATATTTTTCTGAGCTAGCGCACGGGCACTAGCCTAGTCCCCTGCTGTGCATGGCAGAAAGAAAGGTTTTTAGGGTCTCCACAGTTTTCACAGCAAATTATGGATACCTACGGAGCATGGACCTCGCGAGGGACCAGGAAACTTGGCAGTGTGAGACCAGGAAACCACTACCAATCCAATTACAAAACTTTTAATTTTTAATTATATTTTTATGGAACTTTCCCCAACTTATTTCTGGTATTTTTCTGATTAAAATTATATTAAACGCGATATAATTTCAACTGTATTTAGTGGTTAAACTAATTTTTTAAAGAATATTTCGTCCGACACAACTGGTAAGCAGAGTTTAACATAGAGTATTATTTTTTTTTTAAATTGACTATAAATTTCAGCGTCCGTCGTGATAATAGGTGGGGAATACACCGGTAAGGAATTTTTTTAAACGTTAGAACAAACGAAATAATAATTTATTACTACGTTAACAAAAAAAAAGATTATCATCTGACAATTTGTACGGTATAACAATTCGTCAAACAACTCAAGTTAACACGGCGGAGGTTCTGAACGTTTTGGTTCGTTGCAGTTCTGTAAAAAATTTTGTGGACGACACGTTGTGCCTCTTTCCTCTGGTCATCTCAACAAGTTCGGGAAAAAGGTCCCAAGTTCGGAGAAAAGTCTGAGCGTCGAGTATGAATTAGACAGTAGACACCTCCGACAAGTATGCGCAGATCTTTACTCGCCACCAACACGTTAATTCGGTTCCCGAACAAATAGCGTACTTCCATTTCACGTCACGTGCGCCTCAATTCCGGAACAACTCTCGCGTCGCTCACACGTGTGGGCAATTGAAGAGACGAATTAATGCAAAAAGAAAGTATATATATTTATTTGAATTTGCAAAAAGAAAATATCACGCTTGTTCTTACAGGTACGAGACAAGATTGCCCGATCGGTTGTCAAGCGGAGCCGTGTTCGTACGAGCGTCGCCGAAGACACGCGATCGCGTCCGACATACACACAACCATAGAATATTAAACATACGTAGAGAATGCGTTGAACTAAACTTTAATAGTAACTTCAAAAAAGAAATGTGGGGAGAAGCAATATTGGTAACACCGTACCTGCAGAACAGAAGTACAATAAAAACCACAGAGATAACACCGTATGAAATGTACTATGGCAAGAAGCCTGACATACAAAATTTACAAGCATTTATGGATATGTGGATGACATATATGTATATGTATTTGCCGGAAGGATACGAAGAAGAACAGGGAAAAGTATGTGTTCGAGATTCCAAAAGGGAAAAAACGAGAGGTGGCGGAGGGGAGCACTAACTTAGATTACATTGTATAGTATATCGCATTCTATCAGATACTGCTACTTGATCACTCATTAACGATCTAAACTCCTCCGCTATCCAGTGCCTGGAGGCACGAACCAATATCTCGCGATTGCACTCCTTAGCGAGATCACGCAGGGGTAGTAACCGACCCCTACGCTAGCGGGACTTTGTTTGCATCCGTCTTGATTGCAGCTAAAATCATCATACGCGCGCGACAATAAACCCTATGTTATTTCGTCGACCTAAACGTAGCGTCCGGCTGCAAACAACGAGAAACGCGACGGTTACAGTACCTTGACTCGAACAATACATGAGTAAAAATTGCAGATGGCTTAAATCTGGCCGTCAAATGCGGAACTAGAATCTATAAAACACTAAAGTTGGAAGGTGAGTAACGGCTTTTCGGAGAGAGTGCTACTATACTTGTGTTGATGCTTAAATGTGCGAGGCAGATGGGGTCGGTTTATGACCTTACTACCTAATAACTTACAATTTGTGCGCAGCAACAGGAACATTGATCATGCAGGAAATCATAAATGGCCCGCGTGTTCTCTAGATTTAACACCTCTGGACTTCTATTTGTGGGGAAAAATTAAAACAGCAAGTGTATAATGAGACACCAACAACTAGAGAAGACATGAAAGAGCGTATAAGAAAATCTTGTGCCGCGATAAACCCAAATGAAATTCAACATGCTGTATTATCCGTTAAGCAGCGCTTAAGAGCATGCATCAATGTTCAAGGTCGCCAGTTTGAACACTTATATTAGTCGTGTATTACTGTGTAGATACATAAATCAACGATGCCCGAACATTTCCTCAAAGTAAATTATTTTCCATTACAATTGACTTAACCAGACCACGAATGACCTTGACACATGGGTCATTGTACGCGTCATAAAAGGTTCTACCCAATAGTACGTAAAAAACCATACAATTCCATTAAAAAAAATGAAGTTGACCTTCATACGTCCTTTACGCGTCCACCTACAAAAAAGCTACTAACATCAGATTAATGCCCCCTCGAAACCAAGCAAGTTCCATCTGATGAATTTCTTCGGCCATTCCTGGCCGAGGTGGCCTGTTTCTGGCGCATCACCCTGTATGTGGCGGCCGATCAAGCGTACAAGAGGACGCGTGCTGCTTGAACGGTGGTTGGCAGCAGTGTTGGGATATTGCGCGGGTTACACGCGCATGCGCGACAATTTTAGCGTCAGTAAAGTTCTAAATTGAGCTAAAATGGGGTACCTTGGTCACCCCGCATAATTCCACAAAATCTGATTTTTTACATCTGATAGTCTTGTTGCATGCAATACAAAGCGCTTTATTTTCTACTGAAGAAGGAGCTAACCATAATTTAAAGATATCATCTTCCAACCAAGAATTTTGGAAGCGTTGTGCTCTACGCTTCCTTGTAGCTCCTTTTCCAATAGTTGCCATTATTAAACAATTGAATATATTAACATTTTCGGATGACGCTCGTCTCGTCGTGTCGTCTTGCACTTTTCCGATGGGTTCCCGCCAATAACAGTCCCCCTCTATTTTTCCCATAAACTTAGGACGTACATACGTTCCTGCATTTATTCGCGCATGCGCGTGTAACCCGCGCAATATCCCAACACTGGTTGGCAGGCGAGTCTTGTGAGAGCCGCTTTCGCAGTTTCATCTGCCGAGGTTGGCGCTGCCAACTTCGTCGGAGCGAAGCGCTAAACTCGCGTCTAGGGGAATTGCGCCTGTGGCCTCAGGGGGGGAGTGTGTGGGGATATTGGCGTCTCATCAGCTGTCGTTTTTCGTGTGGCGTGATTCCGTCCGTCGGCTGTCGATTAGTCTAAGGCCCGCTGCACACATGCGTTTTTCTAACGTGCGGCGACCGTGCGGCGACCGCAATTGCTGTTGAAGTACTATGAAATCTATTAGAAACTAGATTTGTTTGAATCGTAATTGCGGCGATGTACGCCGCTCTTGCGTGCAATATTTTCCACATTTCCCCAAAGGAACGCACGGTTGCCGCAATCGCATATGTGATCGTCATTACATTATCGCATATCATTTGATGCACTCCTTCTTCCTCCCTGCATATTTTCAGCACATGTTCCCACATTTCTTCTTCTTCTCTACACCTTCTGCACTGTCTGTCATTTTGTTCTTCCCAATATTTCCCACCCCTCTCCCAATATTTCCTAATCTATATCTCGCCACCTTACTCCACTTCTTCTCCTTCCATTTTTAGAGTTACAGCTAACATTTCTACTGGAGTTATAGCATGTCTCATCCATATATCTTGTAATGCGATTCTCTCTGTTATTCTATCTAACAGCTCATCAAATGAGTGAATACTCATTTGAAAATAATTAAAGAATTTTTCTGGATTTTCTCTTAAATCAGCAAAGGATGTAGCATCTTCTTGTCTTCTTTGTTTGCGACAATAGTATTTATATACAAAAAAGGTAAATACTCTACGCTTTTTTTGGGATACCTCCATTTTCAATAGTAGTAGAAAACGCAGTGAAGATCGCAGTCGCCCGCACATTAAACAAACGCAAGTGGACGCCTTTCGACTGAACCGCAATTGCGGTCGCTGCACGTTAGAAAAACGCATGTGTGCAGCGGGCCTAATTCTGCGTTCCCGTCGGACGTACGCGTTTCGTATGATTCCCGACGGGGTTTCGAATATCCCGGGAACATCTTGCGAGATACCGTGGTATCGAGCGATCGCGATTCGAAAATCTTCGCATTTGACATCTGCGCACTGCGACCAACACCTCCACAAAAATTGTATGAAGAGCGCAGGCTCTCGGGCGGCTACGTAACCGCACTTTTATAAATTATTCCTGTCTCGTCGCGTTCCTCTCTCATTTGCATCTTCCGGGTTTGCGGCGTTCGGATCCGGCTTTCCCGAATCCGAGGATAGTCCAGCGTATCGCGTGGCACTTTTCCAGTGCCTGGCGCCCAAAACACATTTCAATTTTCGAGCCGTCGGAAGATCGCGTTTGTCCCGGGTGGACCGCGGCCGTACGCGGGCCGCCCTCAAAGCCTATATAATCCCAGAGGTGGTCTTCCTTCCCCGACATACGAGGTGAGGTAAAAGGATTACTGTGACAAACTATGACACCCTTCACAACGTAAGACGTGAGATCGTAACTGGTGGACTTGCGGCGTTTTACCTAAAGCGTTGTGAATTAATATTGTTTCTATTATTATTCACGTTAATTATACAAATATGCAACATCATGCAAAGTGAAAGAAATATACACTTATATTTTAAAAAGAAAACAAGAAAACATCACTAGGTCAAAAAATTAGTGATCACAACTTTAAACCGCAATATCTCGAAAGTGAAAGTATATGACATCTGCGTTCTTCTTTACAACCACGGATACACTAATGCCACTTGTGTGCACCATGCGGCGGATTATGGTACTTATTCCTTGACGTCAATAATGCAACGCTTTTCTAAAATAAATAAAAAAATAGACTGCTATGGACTCTGTAACTCATGAACAACGTAAATAAATTCACATATTGAATATTTTGTCTTGCGTTTGGATGGGAATCTTTTAATCATTTTAAAAAATCGAAAATAATACAAATTGTTGTATTATTGTTGTACTCTACTACCTAGGTTACATTGTCGTAAGCGGCCATATTAACCCTGCATCTGCATCCATGATTGAAAGTCGCATTATCGTTGCCTGTATTCTATCTTATCAGTATGTTTCACGTGATATTTTGACATCCTGAAAATGAAAAGCTTTATAAGATTATTGTAATTTTAATTCTAGGTTGGGTGCACTCGGGCGATCTGGCTTACTATAATGAGAAGGGGGAGTTGTTCATCGTCGATAGAATTAAAGAGATTATTAAGTATAGGGGACATCAAATAGTACCAACTGAAATTGAGAATCTCTTGCAAACACATCCGGCGGTTTTGGAAGTTGGAGTCGTTGGTATATCTCATCCTACAGATGACGAACATCCCATTGCTTTTGTCAGCAAGAGGCCAGATAAAGAAGTATGATTATTTTTTATGATCATTGTATTAATATATTTATTCTTTATTTATTATGTGGGATTGCGAGTGCACGCCATAGGACCCAAGTGGTTCTTGTTTATGGTAGGGCCTCTCGAGTTAGGTAGAGCGAGGGACGATGGAGACAATGTAGGCCTATGCATGGTACGTCTCCATCGACAGTCTTTAGTTTTCAAGGCTGTGAATGAGTGAGAAAGGGAGAGGAAGGACGAAGTCGAGAGTATAAGGACTCTTTTACGAAAAGGAAGAGTGAGAGTAGTTCGGAAAGCCGAAGCGTGCTTATCGCGTAGTACAGAGTAGACGTTCCCTGGCATACATGTTATTATTTATAGTGTAGTTTTGTTTTAAATATATATATATTCCATTTTTCCGTTTTCATCCTCTTGCATATAATTTGATTTTTACGAAAACCTTCCAATCCCACAATTATTTTATAGTAAAAATAGGAATTTGATAGGAACAAGATAGGAAACATACCTAAAACTTCTTTCTTCTTGACTGACGTTTATAACATGAATCCGCTTCTGTTATTAAATTCCAACAATAGTCTGCAAGTCCAAAAAATAATTCAAACAATCCAAATTCGTATTGTTACGTATGTGGTGAAATATTGCTAAGAAAACGTGACGAAATATAACGGAAGAAATAAAACTATAACACGGTGAAAGATTCCATCAAGACATTATGGTTATGGAGACAAGATACTTGGGAAAAGATAGTACAACCATGCTTGCAGACTATAGTTTATTATGCCCAACGACATATTTTAAAGTCATTGAAATCGGTGAGGAATCCCTTATTGTAAATAATTACTAATATTTTTATAACGCTCGTGCAGCTATTGTCAGAAAAATGCCTGTTGCATTCTTGCAACAGTAGTGGTCAGTGAACGAAAATTTTGTTTATTTAACACAAGATAATAATTATTTAATATTTTTTATATTTAAAATTTATTCTAAAATCTTCTAAAATCATCTTTTATGATTTAGTTATTTATTTGATAGTTATTATTTTAATTTTCAGGTGACTGCTGAAGAATTGATATTGATTGTGGAGAATCAATTTCCGGATGCTTATAAACTACGTGGGGGTGTGCAGTTTGTTCCAACACTTCCTCATACTTTCACTGGCAAGGTATCGAGGAAAGACCTAAAGGCTATGGCAAAGTCTGTGGCAGTGCAGTAGAGGGCAGGGAAAGAATTATTCAAAACCATACAAATTTTGTTAAAGAATTTACTGATCCTGATGTAATTAGTGATTTCGTAAATTTAATAAACAATTATAGTGAACATCTTGTAATTTTAAACCCATGGAGTATTGAAGTAACAAATTCAAAAGTTTATTTTTACATGCTTGTATGTAGTGATACTTCCGATTTCTTAGTACTCAAAATACGGATTGTGATTAGTGACGACATGAAATTACAAGTTTTTCGAGATGAATTATTATTTCATGATTTGAAGTGGGTACCTATTGACCCAAAACTATCTTGATGGTCACAAATTAAAAATTTACTAACTAGATACGAAATTATCTCCTATATACCTTCTGCACTGATGAAGTCTCTAGACGAACTCAATAAGGCATATATTATTGCAGAATCAGTTGAGTTTGTTTATACTAAAAATCTTGAAATAATGATACACTGAATCAGTGGTTGGCATGAGGGATTCTTTTCTGCCGATTTTCGAGGGCTATGCCACCTTCTTCCGATCGCGCGCCTCACTCGCTGTGGCGGCTGTCACGTGGAAAATGGTTTGAGGAATAATTTTAAATCCTTTTACTGAACTTGGAATCTTACGAGGTTCGAGAGTATACGACGAACGGTATACTTCGCTTATCCTGTTAGATTCTACTTTATAACTAAACTTCTTCCCAGCGTTAGCGGGAACGGTGGCCGGGCCCTTGTTGGCGGCGCTAGCGGGAGCGGCAGTTTTCTTCTCGGAGGCGCCGGTGGCGTCCTCCTTAGCGGGTTGTTGTCGGGGTTGTTCCTCGGCGGCTCTCGGCGGTAATGAGCCTAGGAAGGTTTCGATCCCCTCCAGCCTGTCTGCGATGGCGGACAGGATGTCCGCGATCTGGGGACTCGTTCGTGCCAGCAATCGGCGGTGGTCGTCTTCTCCCGGCACCCGACGGAAGTCCGTCGCGGAGCATCGCGGTCACCCCTGCCACTGCGTCTGCTGGCGCCACGCTGTACTCCTTCACCGCCTTCGCTAGGTCCTGGTTGGCCATCTGTAAGAGGGTTTAACGGGGTTGACGATGTCGGTTCTCCCTTTCCCGTAGCGGGAGTGTACGGTTTTAGGTCGGACACATGGGCCTTTCCCGCGTCCTTGCCCTTCGGTGTTTCCACTCGGTAGACCACCGCCGATAATTTTTGGTCCGTGGAATTTCGGGCAGACCTTCGCCGCGATGTTCTGGGCCGCGGACGATAAAACCCGATGTCGTCTCATGACCAAGTCGCCTACCTCGAAACGCGTGTCCTTCTGACGCAAGTTGTAATATTTCGACTGGGTCTCGTAAGCACGATCTAAATTTTCGGCGACCCAGTGGCGTAACGTAGCTAGGTGGGATAGGCGTTTTTTCCACCCTTCGGTAGGGACGAGTTCGAGGTCTATGAGGGACTCGCATGTCGCTCGCTGCCAGTCCGGTCCTTGTTCTAGGGGCGGGGGGGGGGGGGGGGGAGAGTTGTGACGTTGTAAAATTGCCACGTCCCTTCCCCGAAGACGCGCATTCCGTAAGCGGAAAGGCAAGGACCGGACTGTCCGCGGCCACGAGACACTGGCGTAACGATTGCGAGAGCGCAAATATTAACGCTGGCCGCGCACGCCGAGTACGGCTAATTTTCAGGGACAAGCCGAGAGCATCACCGGCCTGGTGGTGCGGTCCTTGAAGACGCGGACGAGCGAGGGAACGCAGACCTGGTTGTAGAACTCGACGACGAAAAACGAGGAGAAGGAACACCACCACACGTGGCCGAACAACCCGGAGGCGCCGAAGTGGGACGAGAACTCCTTTTGCGATCGACAGATCTTTTTCGCGGTCCTTCCGCCGCCTCATCCCGTCTAAAATGGGGTTCTGGCGAGGGTCGTGTCGGTGGTATGACACTACCGTAGCCGCGTGATCCGGGTGACAGAAAATGTCGCGAATAGGCACGGTTCCCGAAAAGTACACGCCGAGGTACGGCCCTCTGCTCGGCAATTGGGCAGGCGGTGAGAGTGAGGGTAAACTAGGATCGACGCGTCACGTATCGGTAATCGAAGGATCACTGTCGCGCAAACTTCCGTTGGGAACGAGCCTAGAAAAGAGTACCGCGTTGAATAACGTAAACTACCGTGCCAGTGCCAGTGGGTGAAGCGAGAAGTTCCGCCAGGCCAAATTGCCGTGAGATAGAAGTCCCGGATTACCGGACTATCCAAAGCGGAAATCGCAGAGCAGTAGCGGTAAGTCGACCAGTGGTTCTTTGATAGAATTTCGTAGCGTGGTCCTGGAAAATTCGTGCGGGGACGAAACGCCTCTCGCTTCGTCTTCGAATACTAATACCGAGGCGAGAAGCGCCTCGGTTCGCGGCTCACGTCCTTGCTGGGGCGTTTTGAGATGAATCGAGAGTTCCCATCCTCGCTGCCGGGAGTTTTCCTCAGGGGGAGCGCATCGCAGATAGGGAATGGTTTCGTGTCGCGTGTTGTAAAACCGTTATCGCGCCGAATTTCGCGTTCTCGTCGGACGTGCACGTTAGACACGCTATCGACGGGATTTCAAGTACCACGGGAACGTCCGCGACAGTCCGAAGACCGCATCGAACATCTCGCGGGATACCGTAGTGTCCCGCGATTGCGTTTTCGTAATAGATGCGCCTGCGACGTACATCTCCGCACCTCCTGTACAAAGAGCGCGGGCTCTCGGGGCGGCCACGTGGCCGCGCGCTTGTAATTTTGATTTATCAACGATAATAAAAAGGGTAGAGCCTAAAGCGTAGTTGATTATTGTCCGGTGAAATCCGCCTTGCCGCGAAGGCTGTCCCCGCTATCCCCGTGCCCGAGTATTCCGGCCCGTCGCGTTCCTCTACCATCCGCATCTTCCGTGTCTCCGGCGTTCGGATTCGGCTTTCCCGAATCCGAGTTCGTCTTCGTGTATCGCGTGGCACTTTTTCCGGTGCCTGGCGCCCGAATCAGAACATTCTTAAAACCGTCGGAAGATCACGTTTGTCCCGAATGGACCGTGTACGCGCGGCCGTGCACGGCCCGGCCTCAGCGCCTGTAAAAACCCGGAGGCAATTCCCCTTTTCCCCGCCGTGCACATTATAGGGGCAGATACTCAAGTTTTCGAGATAGTAGTGGAAAACAAAAGTGAAAACAAGGAAAACGTGATGAACAACAAAGTGTTCCTCAACATATTAAATACTATCAAAGATGAAGAGGGTCTCGTCAACAGCCCCTCCGCCCTAAATAATAAGTTAAACAATATACTGCAAACAAAGAAATCCATAAAAAGACTAAGACCGAAGCCTAACGTAAACGTTAATAAAAGATTTCATCGAAATATCAATACTAAAGTACTGGAGGAAAAAATGACAAAGACATCTAGTACCACAAAAAAAACAGAAGGAGAAGTCTTCTAAGGTAGAAGAGGAGATAAACAGAGAATTACTGCAAATGATAGACAGTTTGAAGAAACCAGTTGAAAACCTTAAAAAGCAATTAGAAGTAGAAAGGGCCAAAAATGCATCCACTTCCACGCAAAACACCGCAACGGATAATCCAAAAAGGAAAGCAGAGTCAAACGGCAATGGAGAAGAGGAGACACCAAGTGCCGCTAACGGCACGAACCCCCACCAAAGACAAAAGAATAATGGGCCAGAGGAACATAGCACAAACTCAAAAATTCGAACTGCAATCCATCTTCTACGATACAGAGCTCAAAATTGAGAGCATGAGGTCATTTCAAGGTCATATTGTCATACACTGATAAATTCGTCTCGATGTCAGAAATAATCCCATGATGTCCAAAAGGTGCGATTAGATGCCGTAAGTGTGGAAAGGATGGGCATGAATTAAAGACATGTCCAAATAAACTCAGGTGTTTGGATTGTGAAGCAGACAAGAATCCAACGAAGCATCTAAATGGCTCGATGGCATGTCCGGTATTTAGACACAGGATGCGTCTAAGGAACAGGTTTTGAGGTTCCTTAAAAAGAATATTAGGACTGGCAATCTTAAGACTTCAACACCAGGTAGTGGGGTTCAGGATACGCCCGTGACGTAGGATGGTGATATAGTGTTAATTGTACATAGCCTCAATACTATTAGATATAATATTATCATCAGTGGAATATCAGTAGTAGCGGCATATCAAGAGTAAGTCCAGAATAGATAGATAATAAGATAAGAAGAGGCGTGGTTATGGACCCTAGGTAAGGGTTTCGGGGTAATGCGGATAGCGGGTACCCGATTTCCCTTCGACTCGTGCCGGGCCGATGTGTAGAGGATTGTTTTAGTCGGTAGTGAGGATACCGACAATCTGTGTTCCTGAGTTCGACACTACCCCCTTCTGGGGTGTGCATAAACGCATTTTTAACCTCTTCCGTAAAAAAAAAGGCCCGTTTATGACCCAAAGAGGAGGGTGTGACCACCCTTCCGCGAATTGGGACAACGTGCACGGTAAGACCTGAGGGGTCGACCGGGCCGATAGGCCGGCGGGGAGCGGTACGCGCCAAAATAAATATGGTATTCGTCAGAAGGGCATCTGAGTCCAGTCTTCTTCGAGTAATCGAGCAGAACAGAGCAAGCTCTCCTTGCGACCTCTTTTCGAGATCACCAATTGTAGCGATTCGTGTAAAATAAATCTGGTATTGTTGACGGTATTCTATTCTATCCTGTGTTGAGAAACTAACTTGTAATGCAATTGCAAAATTGTATAACTATACGTTGGTTACTGTACGTCAGATGACACGTTCCGGTAACTTTAAATAATGATAATTTGTAGTTTAAACAATGAATATGTAGGGGAAGATCTAATGAAATATATAATTTATCCGAATGCGTCAAGTTGCGTCCAATAAGAGATATACCTTGCAAACCCTAAGAAAGTATATAGATTTTATTCATTCCATTAAATATTAATTTTTAATATATTGCGCGCAAGCATCCTCAATTAACAGCATTAATTGTTGATCGAAAGGACTGGTTTTCATTTACAAAAAAGGGACAGAAGACATATTAAATAGGGTAATCAGGACATCTCGAAGAAAAGTGGCAATTTTTGGCTGAAGAATACTACATCCCAAATGTCTATCTTTAGGAATTTATGTTATTAACTATAGTTTTTGTGAACAAACATTAATATTTTCAACTTTAATGTTGATGGTCATTTAGGAATCAATACAAATTTATTAGAAACCGATACCAGAAAGTTGACTTTTTCGTCAAATGTCACTTCATTCTCCGATACAGCCCACTGTGTGGCAGTTTCATATGCATGCTCGGCGGCGATGAGCCTCGAACGGTGGCTGTGTCGTCGCATCGTTAACGTGTGTTAGCGTTTGCTTCGTTTATTTTATTTCTCCCGAAGTACACAACAAAACATAATACAACATATACAAACTTGCATCGTATTGAAATCCAAAAACTTTGTCATCTCTGATAGTCAACTAGTGATCATGAAAGTGAATAGAGCACCGTGAAACAGGATATCGAGACTTTGAAAACCTTCAATAAGCAATGACATAATGTATTTAACAATGTCCAACAGCATGACTGATTATGCGGTATCCCTTACCGTTCCGAACTTCTCCAACGACATCGTTATAATGTTGGCGGTTGTGATGGTGGCTGGTTTCATACAATTTTGCATAATGAACAGCAACATCTTTTGATCTGAGATCGATGCATTATACCATTCACCGCAGTACCTGTAACATGTATCGTTTTATTGTGCTATTATTCCACGTTAATCGTGTAATGCTAATAGAAAATATGAGGTCCACATTCATGATTCATGAAAGTGGACTCTAGTATTACAATGAGTAAAAAGTAGCAGTTTGCCATTTTTTAAAGAATGTTTCAAGACACAGCTGAAATGCGTTCGACGCAACCAACTATTTTTTCCTTGAGCGATAAAATTACCACACTTCATTTGAAACCAAATATTCAAATCCTACCTCATATACAATCGTAAATAACATTTTTATAATTTTATTTGTGTTACATCGAAATTATTATTGGTTAAAAACATTTTATAATGTTTCTGAGATTTTATCGATAACCCTTTTGCTGCCAGTCCCAAACACGTGATGTCTGTGAAAAATATTACGGTCGATTTGATATGTGCAGGGTGTCAAAAAAGTATTTATTATGGTATCGGATGGTGATTTTACACCTTTGGATTGCTGCGCTCCCGTAGATCGAACCATGGTAGTGAAAAAATGGTTTGCATATCACAAAATCTCAATGAAAGGTGTTATAGGACTTACTATTCCACTCATGAATTCAAGTATAAAGCCTGTCGCACAGTCGTGCGCAGACTAAGTTGCCTACATTGTATGGGAGCTTTCACAGTTCAGTGGATGGTCCGTGTGCGGATGAACCGTCCCCACGGCTCCGCGCCACATAATTCCATGGAAACAAATGTATGTTTTCACAGTCAAGCAGATTCCGCTGCGGAGCAAGCATGTAACAGTGACTCTGATAATTGATCACACACACTTTATATCACAATGATATTTTTATAAATGGACCAAACGACTTCAATTTTTCTGTAAGGCTAGAAGGGATAGTTTAGTAAATGACATCTAACAAACATTTTGAAAAAAATGCATTTGGTCGGAATTGTTAAAAGAACATAGTAAAAGTGATTATTACAACTTTTTTATCTGGGCCAATAACGAAAATTTAAAAAATGTGTTTTGTAGACTCGTATAAGTTATATGTATGCTGCAAATCTCACCGAAATTAGTAAAAATTGCAATTTTTCATGATTTTCGGCCTATAACTGCCACTTTTAGCCATTTGATCGTTTATAACTCCTAAATGAATTTGTAACAGACCTGTACATCACAGGTCTACCGAACCGACTGTACCGCACCGCCTACCGCACCTAGGAACTGGCGTACCAACCGCGATCTATACAGGGTATCCCAAAACTCCCACAGCTCCCGGAAATGGGAGGTTCCTGGGGTGATTTGTAGCAACATTTTCCTTTGCAAAAATGTCCGCCGGGTCTTCATTTAGGACAGAGATTAGCAACCCGCGGCCCGCCACACTTTCTCGTGCGGCCCTTTAAAGATTTTACATTTTGACTTTTAAAAATTCCTACAGTGTCCCGCTGTACAAAAGACGCGAGCTCTCCGTACGGCGTTACCTACGAAGCCTCGGCCAATCGTCTTTTTACAAACGCGATAATTCTTTTATTTAACTGACATTCACGCACACACGAATACATGCATTCTTTTTGGCAGCACCGATGTTTGCGAACAATTATTTTCCACAATGAAAATAAGTAAAAGCGATCACCGATCGAGATTAAATGTACGGTTAGAAAGCTGCGTGCGAGTTGCTGTGTCGTCTATACCTGTAAATATAGACCAATTGATGGCAAAGAAGCAATGCCAAATTTCCCATTAAATAATCTTTTTCCACATATATCTTTCGCCGTTTTTTTAATAGTATTTCTACTAATGAATGTTTTATTTCTCTAATATTTTATACTATGTAGGTTTATTGTGTTAATAAAGAGATAATTTGATTTCTTACATGCGGCACGCACAACATTTTTAAATTTGTAACTGGCCCGTTGTAAGAAAAGGTTGCTCATCCCTGATTTAGGAGTTATTAACGAAAAACACTGACCAATCAGAGCGCGACCTAGACGCGTGTTGGCAAAGATGGTACGGCGCGCCAGGCGGATCCTCTCGCTGGAGCGTTAGCGGTCCGCCGCGAAGAAGAAGTGAACAAGTGAAGAAGTAGAAATTTTGAATTATGTGTTGTAAAAGTTCACTTATTTTGCCTTAAATCCACTTTCTGCTTAGAAATGTGGGTCACTGGCCCACTCAGTGACGAACTACACAGCTGGCCTCAGGTATACGACAGTGCTGAACGGTAAGGGACGTACGGCCAGGTCAACGAACCGTACAGCTCGTGGTGAATGGTAGGTATACGACAGTCTAAGGCCCAAGGGATCCGCGGTGAAGTCAATGATCCGGACCTACACTTTCACTATTCAAACGATAAATAAATCGTATGATTCATTCATACAGATGCCATGAAATTTTTCCACACTCGCGATCACTGTTCACACCTGTCACCACATAGCTATGGACTAATAACAATTCCAATATCACTTGTATCGCAGCACAAACCACAATAATGAGGTAATGAAATCAGTAAACTGCGGTTTTCATGCATTTGTTGTAAAAATGAGTAGGTGCTGTTTAAAATAGTAGAGAGATTAAAATAATTAAAAACTCCAATGTATTATTTTCAACTTTTTCACGTGATTAAAGTAAAAATCAAATATCTGTTTGGCTCCTGTTCCTTGCAACAGCAGCAGCCAACTTTTATTTTGCATAAAAACCCGAAGTCTAGTGATTTTTTTTAGGGGGGGGGGAATGCATATTTGCGCACTTTGGATATTCCGTGTGTGGGACTCACAACAGCTTGCTGCACTACCCACTAAAACCCACTCCCGTCGAGCAGACGCATCAATCCCCCCGGAACCGCCTCATGGCATTACTTCGGAGGGGCGCCTTTCCTGAAGTCCTTTCGGGACTACCGAACATCGTCCAGCACCGGAATGGGCGCTCTCCCTTCCACCTCGGTTTGTTTTTGGCGGAGGATGGCCTCTGTGAAACGGGTCACCCCCGCCCAGTTCTCCCTACGATGTTATTAGGGGTGATGTCGCACCCCACCAACTCCGCAATCCTCTCCCGCTCCGCCCTCCAACTTCGACACTGGAAGAACGTGTGAAGTACGTTGTCGCGGCGAGAGTCACCGTAGGCACAACCGGGGTCCGGTACCTTCCCGATGGTATGAAGGAAGGCCCGGAACAACCCGTGCCCTGTCAGGAGCTGAGTGAGGTGGTACCCCACTTCACCGTGCTCCCGTTGGAGCCATGTGTCCAGTTGGGGGATTAGCCTCCTGGTCCACCTAGCACTTGTTGTTGCCTCCCATCGAGCTTGCCAGCCCTCGATGGTGGCGTTGCGGGCGTTCTTCGCCGCAGCATATTTGCCCTGGGAAGTCTTATTTATATGGACGGACTTTCGCTCTTGGGCGAGGAGGTCAATGGGAATGACCCTCGCGACGACCAGTGCTGCAGCCTCCGAGACCGTGCGGTAGGAGCACGCGATACGCAGTGCACCTCTCCGTTCGAATCTCGTCTTGGTAACTTTTTTTTCTATATTTTCGATATATTTTTATTCGCCAAAGGGTTAATTGAAGATGATGCTTATTATTTTATAGGAGAAACACTACATCTATTACTACACGAAAGATAATAATTATAAAACAATAATTATATTAAAATAACACACACAACAAACAATTAATAATATAATAGAAGAAACATATTTAATTGTGAAAAGAAAATTTAATTGTAGCTGAAGCATTCGCTGAAAATATCAGCGTATTGATTCTATATGTAAAATGCTTTTGTACATTATGTTTTTCTTTCTTTTACGATAAGTACCATTGTTGCACATAAAAATTGTTAGCATTGTATTCGATTTCTATATTTATTCTACGTCACGTATATTGTTTATATTCTATTACTTCCTTTGCTTTCATGTATGACTGATATTATACAAACTAGAGGAAGCGTGATGGCAAAACATATTGACCGGTTTAATTGCTATTTATTATATTATTAATTGTTTGTTGTGTGTGTTATTTGAATATTATCATTGTTTTATAATTATTATATTTTGTGTATGTAGTAATAGATCTAGTATTTTTCCTATAAAATAATAAGTATCGTCTTCAATTAACCCTTTGGCGAATAAAAATATATTGAAAATATAGAAAAAAAAAGTTACCACGACGGGATTCGAACCCCGTCCCACAGCGTAGCAGTTCAGCTCGTTGCCGCTACGCCACAGCACTGCTTGGTAAGATGGCGTACTGAACTGGCATGTAACGTCCATAGAACTTTAATTTGCAAATATCTCGAAAACTACTGGATAGTTGCCCTTATAATGGGGTATATTCGAAATCAGGAGAACGAGATCTATAACTCTGTAAAGTCTCAACTAAATCTGTGAGGACAAGGGTGTGCCTTCTCCTTGTCAGCTCCGCGATCTCGTCCGTCCACCAATAAACAGGGCGCTTGCCGCTGCACTGCGTTTTTCTCGGCACGGCCTCCCTGCAAGCCCGGTGGATGGCGCTCATTATAGTGTCCACCACCAATCTGGCTCGCTCCGGGAGGGGCAAATTTGTCGGGATTCCGTCCAAGGCTCGCTGACCGTAAGTTAGGGCCGGAGACAGCTTCTCGGTATTCATCCTGGCTACATTCCACTTGGGTGGACCTCGGTGTTGTTGGGTCCTGGCTGGTACGACATCACGCACACTGTGTAGTCTTCGATCACCCGCCAGTCCTGCACTCGTGCAACCAGGTTTTCTATAGTCAGGAAGATGTCGAGGAATGTTTGTCGGTAGCCTGTTCTCCGAAAGGTTGGGACCGACCCGGTGTTTAACACCACCAGGCCGAGTCTGGACCCCATGCCCATGACATCTCCACCTCGGGCTTCTCCCCACTCGAGAGCTTTGGCATTGAAATCTCCGGCCACTATCAGCTCGCTCTCCATGTTCCGGCAAGCATCTTCCAGGCCCTAGAGTTTGGCCCGGAAGTCTCCGATACTTTCGTTCGGGTGAGGTATACACTAACGTACGTCACGTTCGTGGACCTGGAGGTGTCCCACTTGGACGCAGACCGATTGGACGATCCCGATTGGACGCGTTCCTTTTGGACACCGGGCCGATTGGCCGCGTTCCTTTTGGACACCGTGCCGTTTGGACGCTTCCTTTTTGGACTGTGGCATAATAGTTGGTCTGGGTTAGATCAAGGAGCAGAGGTAATCCAAAAATTAAAGGTAATCAATAGTTGGGCTGGGTTAGATCAGGGAAAACATGAATACTATCATTAAGTGTTATTTCAATAGATGGTCAGCCAGGCGTCGAAACCACCTTGGTGGAGTAGCCGAATTTTGAAATCGCTGTATCTCCTAAACCGTGCATCCTAGCAAAAAATAACGAAATTTTTAAAGGCTTTACCGGAGGGATACCGCCCTGCCCGAACCCAATTAGGCATATTCAGAAGTTGGTCCTCCACCCTTTTTCTTCCATTTAAACGGTTCTGCCAAGGATGGACCACCCTCGCCTTTTCATTATACAATACACCCCTGTTCTAATTTAACTCCCCCCCCCTCATGTTTTCTGTCCAAAAGGAACGCGTCCAATCGGCATGGCGTCCAAAAGGAACGCATCCAATCGGCCCGGCGTCCAACTGGAACGCGTCCAAACGGCCCGGTCTCCAAAAGGAGCGCGTCCAATCGGGACCGTCCAAGTGGGCATCACTCCGTGGACCTCACCTCCAATCAATGGAATTTCGGATCCGGATCAATGTACACACCCGATCTTTATTCGCGCAGCGCCCAGCAATTTCGCGGCGGCCGCTTCGTCAATCGAAACGATTTCCGCCCTCTACTCTCGTCCATTCGACCTGGTCAAGGTCACCAGCAGGGGCCCGGAGTATCCGCCCAGAGTCTTAGTCAGGGCTTCCTGTACGTCCTCCTTGGTAACGCAGCTGTCCAGGTCTCTTATCTCCAAACTGGCTCTGGGGATAAGTTCCCGGACAGTGCTGTCCGCTCCAACGGCCTTCTTCAGCGCTTCTGAGAAGGCCGTGCGGGCCTCTGTCGTGGTCTTTTTTAGCTCCACGAGCACTTCTCCCGCCCTTGTGCGTCGTACACAGCGTATATCAACGCCGACGTCCTCGGGCTTGACAGTTTGTCGAACCTTCCCGAGTATGTCCGCGTACGTTTTTCCACTTGCCGGCCGTAGAAGAAGTGTTTCGGGGCGGGCTTTTTTCTTGGCAGCAGTCCGCCCCTTGTTCTTCTTGTGGTCCTTTGGCGGTATAAGATCCCCGTTCTTCGAGGGTGCCTCATGCTTCCTCTCCTTCGCCGTGTTTCTTTCCTTCGGCTTCTTTCTCTTCCTCGCCACCGCCTCAGTCCATTCTTACAGCCTTGGCAGTCCGTCCTTTACCGCTCTTGAGATGTTGGGCTGTTTAGGAAGTGCCCCCATCATCTCTCGTATGAAGCTCACCATCTCGTCCAGCCTCTTCTCGGTCATCTCCTCCACCTGTCGCGATTTTTGCTAGCCAGACGACGGTAGGGCCGTCGAATGGCTCAGCTCCGCTGGTGGCTTGCATCTAGGTGCCTTCTCCAGTCGCATTAATACCAGGTAAGACCTGGAGGTCTGTCTTACACTGGCCGCAGTCGTTGGATGACGACGCGACGGGGCCTGCTCCGACACCACCAACCGCGCCGGTACTGGGGGATCCGAAGCCCCCTGCACCGTAAACTTCACTCCGTTTCGTTTTCATGTCCATACTTGCAATTTCTCCCATACTTGCCCTAGTCCTTTAAGAAATTCCCATCCATGTACCATCCTACTCCGTTCGCATTCTGCTTCAGTCGAAACTTACGCAGAATCCCAGGAAGCCCCACGAGGAGGTGGAGTAGGTGGGTTTCGGCCAGCGTGAACCCACCGACTTCGCCGAAATTCTCCAACACTAGGCCTCTCTCCCGGACATCTACCGAAGGCAAGTGTCAAGGCAAGTACCCAGTTCAGGAGAACATCAGTTCCATCGCGGTTTCCATTCAAATCAGTGGAAATTCCAAGGAGTATGGTGGCTCCGAGGTCTTGCCCCTGACATGTTTGGAATCCGCGCCAGCCTTGGCCGAAGTCTAGTGATTATTACTATTAAAAACACACATAATTAGCAACCGTGAGTTTTGTACTGATAACTCTTTGGAAATATTCTCTCTACCACCGCTCGGACGACACTGATTTTACGCAAGATTTTTTCTGAAATGTTTAGGGAGGGAATTATATATGTCGAAATTGCACACCGTAGCACGCTTACGAAAACGAGGGGGTGGTCAGGCAAAACAAAAGAATACGAGAAGGACCGCTTTAAGACTAGAATTTATGGCAATCACATGTTTCGGTATTCCTGCAGATTGGTACGCAGAGTCAATGCGTAACTTTTCGAAAACGTTATCCGTCCTTCTTTTAGAAAGTTTCTTAAGAGAAGTGTAGGGCAATAGGCACCCTTGCAGCTCGTGGACCTAACATTTCTACCATTTGGTGGGTAAAAAGGAGACCCTGTATATTTAATATCATTTCTGTTTAAAATGTCTCTGACATACCTGATATTTTGATGAGCCAATTTTTCATGCCAGTTCCCGATTGACATGTTCATCAGACATTTGTTGGATTCCTCCTGACGGAACAACATTTGATACAATTTTCCATTTCGCTTGGCAATTGTAACAGTTTCCTTGGTATCGAGTGTTTTGAAAACAGACCGGTCTGCATTTGTGTTTTGTATATAACCTTTGTCTAACATTTGTGTAACAGAGAAGAGATTAATGGTTAACTGTGGTACATAGAGGACATTCTTCAAAACAATTTTGCACCATCTTTCTCCGTTGAAAGCTTCCATCTTTATGTCACCAATCTCGCCACCCTCAAGTCTGGTACCATCACCGATCATAACTATGATTGGTTGTTCAAGCTTGGCGAGGTTTGTCGTCCAGTCCGCTCTGGATGTCATATGCTGTGTAGCGGCGCAGTCATTCAGTATTGCGCCGAGTCTTAGAATCTCTGCTGTCAAATTCTGACTTCTTGGAATCACTTTTGCCAGATTTAAAATTCCTTTCACCAGTATTTCGCGTGCTATTGCCTTTTGAACATTCTTTTGTAAAATGATCCTTCTGATTACAAACATTGCAAGCGTAGTGGTCTTTGCAGTACGCAATGTATCTGGTGCATGGCTTATTTTTGCAATGTTTCTTCACATAACCTTTCGTTCCACATTTGAAAAACTCTACGGGCAAAGCTGACTTTCAAGGTTTCTTTCCAGAGTTGAAAATGAGAGCATTTGAGGATTCAGTTTCTCGAGAGTTTTGTTCGTTCCACTTACAGTGTCCCATGCCGTACGAAAGTGGTGAAGTCTGGGTGGCAGCATTCCCAGAATTCTGGTCATCGTCCAAGTATCTTTTACATATTCGCCTTCAGTTGTTAGTTCCACTGCATATTGCTGAATTGTCAGACAGTTTCCGACAGTCGATGTTGTCGTGTTATACTTATAACTAAAGAATCGTCTTTGCAGACCTTTAATTGTAAGATCAGACTTCTTACCATAAATCAATTTCAGCTTGTCAAGCATTTGATGCGCAGTTTTACAATTTGCAATTTTTTTTGGCTATATTGCTACTTACGTTCAGACCTATGAGGGTCTGCGATTCAAGATCTTTCTTGATCCATGTTTTTACACGTGCATCGGTGGTTGGCCCACCGGGTCTCGCTTCTAGCCCCGTTGTAACTGAGAATAGATCCTTGGATCTCAGAGCTAGATTTGGATTGTATTATTTTGAGGTTAGAGTTGAGAACAACGGTTCATAGACACGTGCAAAATGGCGAGCATTTCGAAGGCCGGAAAAATAGACCGCTTGAATGGTGATAATTACAGAACGTGGAAGTTCTCGACAAAAATGTATCTGATTCAAAAAGATCTATGGCCTTACGTGAACGGGGATGGAGTGCTCGAACAAGATGCCTCACAAGATGAGAAAAAGGCATTCGATTACAAAGTCGAAAAGGCACTCGCCACCATAGCACTAACCATGGAACCAGATCAACAAATACACATAGTGGACTGCAGAACAGCAGCACAGGCATGGAATGTGCTCCAGCAAGTATGCGAGCCAAAATCGAGACAAAGGATAATGCAGCTCAAACGAGAATTTGTCAGACTTCGCTTGAAAGAAAATGAGACGATTGCTTCATATCTGTCAATGTGGCTTATGCGATGCTCTCCGGACTGCCAGATTCTTATGATGCGCTAACAATGTCCTTGGCCAACTTAGAAAATGCTAAGTTAAATTCTAATGAAATTAAGAAGGCATTGTTGATGGAATATGAAAGGCACATGTCAAAGATCAAGATCAGGACCGTAAAAGAGGTGAGGCATCAGCATACCAAGTAAGTAAGGGCAACCACCACACAGATAAAAAGAAAGCGGACAAGAAATGTTTTAATTGTGGTAAGCCTGGCCATTTTGCGAACCAGTGTAAAAAGAAAAGGGCAGACAATAGACAGCGTGGACACTGTCAGCAGAAAGAGTCATTTATACTATCAATTAATGTAAACCATGTTGCGTTAGAAGATGCATAGTTAATTGATAGCGCAGCAACCCATCATGTGTGTAAAGATAAAGATTGGTTTCATAATTTCAGAAAGATTAATCCGGAACCAATCTGTACAGCTGAAACAACAGTTAGAAAGGATGAAACAACTTTGATAGCGGAAGGAATGGCAAATATTATTAATAAAACGACAAAAACCACTATTGTCACTGCTCGTCGACAGGATAACCTCTATGTTTTACAAGGGAATGTGATAGAACAGTCCTTCGACAAAAGGGAACTCCATTCGATAATCTTAGATGAACCAGGAATGTGGCATCACAGATTCTGCCACATAAATAATAGAAGTATTTCTGAATTGGCACAGTTACGTGTATGGATTTAATGACAAGACGGCGAATTTAGAACAATATCATGGATCCTGTTTGGGAAAGTCGACAAAAGCACCATGTAAAAGGCTTCATAAAAAGTCATCTTCCAAAACGATGGAATTACTTCACTCAGACGTTTGTGGACCGATACCGGTGACGTCAAATGGGGGTTCAGTATATTTTTTTATTATTATAGACGATTATTCACGGAAAATAGATGTAATGTTTTTAAAGTCAAAGGACGAGGTAGTGAGCAAACTGAAAGAACATATAATTAGAATCGAGAATCAAAAAGGAAGGAAAGTCAAACGATTTAGATCCGATAACGGTTTGGAATACTGCAACAGAGGGCTTCGAGAATTCTTTACAGAACGAGGGATTACGCACGAGAGGTAGCGGAAAGGGCTAACCGGACGCTATTAGATATGGTTAGGTCAATGCTATCCTCAGCTAAATTATCTCAAACTTTTTGGGCCGAAGCTGTAGCGACAGCTGCATATGCGCGCAACAGGGTTGTACATATAGCAATGTACAGGGAGGTGTACCAGAAGGAATTTGGTTAGAAAAAAGACCAAGTGTCAAGTACTTAAAGGTATTTGAATGCTTGGCGTATGCTCATCTTCCTAATCGAGACAGAAGAAAATTAGATCCACGTGCATGAACCTGCATATTTGTCGGGTATTCGAACAGAACGTCGGGATATCGATTATGGGATCCAAAAATAAAGAACGTAATACATTCGAAGCACGTGAAGTTCGACGAAAATAGGGTGGGATTTGAGTATTTAAATGGGAATACTACCTCATATTGCTTTCATTTCCACAATAAGAACAGGGATCTAACAAGAAAACAATAAATTTGAATGAACAATCCGAGGAATCACCAGATGAACAATGGAGCGATGAGGAAACGGATGCTGATGCGTCAGATAATAATTCCAAAGATGACTCCCATGAGGAAACTGTGAACACGCAGATAGTGGGGGAAGAAAACAGTTCAAGACCGAAAGGAAAGGTTGGTAGGCCTAAGAAGGCGATACGAAATCCGTACGGACGAAAAGGCAAACCGAAGGAAGCAATGGAATTGAACTTGACCGAAATCGTAGAGCCAAATAGTATAGGTGAAGCTCTCTCGTCACCACAAGCAGTCCACTGGGAAACAGCGATTAATGAAGAGATAGAGAATTTGGAACGATTGAAAACATGGCAGAACACAGAGTTACCCAAAAGAAAAACTTGTATGGGTAGTAAATGGGTATTCAAAGTAAAAACAGATGAAGCAGGTCAAGTTGCTCCATACAAAGCAAGACTTATAGCTCAGGGCTTTGGACAAAAGCAAGGAATTGACTACAATAAAACGTATGCTCCTGTAGTCAGTTTTGGAGTGGTAAGGCACTTATTAGCACTCTCGGTAATTTACGGATGGAAAAACCGACACATTGATATAAAATGTGCCTATTTAAATGGAAGTCTCAAGGAAGAGATATATATGAAAGTACAAACGGTAAGAGGTGGTGAGAAAACAAAAATAGTAAGACTTCGAAGACCCATCTATGGACCCAAGCAAAGCGGTCATAATTGGAATGAAGAATTGGATACATATCTTCGTAAAACTGGATTCGTAAGACAAATGTCGTGTAGTTGCCTGTACAAACTAGACTTATTCGTTATCGTATACGTAGATGACCTGTTAATATTTACCAAAGACGAAGATATGCTGAACAAGATAGTAGCCAATATTGGGCAACAGTACGAGGTACGAGATCTGGGGCGAAGTTCTTATTTTTTAGGTGTTGGAGTACGTCAGGAAGCAGATGGACTTGTACTGAACCAAAAGGGCTATATCCAATCTTTAATAAAACGATACAGAATGTCAGACTGCCGACCGACTTATACTCCACTTGAACCAGGAATCAAGTTAACCAAAGAAAATTGTCCTACTAACGAAGAGGGAAGGGAAGAAGTCAGAAACATTCCTTACCGTGAGATAATAGGATCGCTGATGTATGTGACGCGGTGCACGAGACCAGACATTGCTTACGCGGTTACAAAGCTGTCACAGTTTGTATCTAATCCTGGTAATGTACATTGGACGTAGGCGAAGAGGGTATTAAGATACTTAAGCAAAACGTCTGACTTGGGGCTAAAGTACGAGAAAAAAGCACCAGTATTGGAATTATGGACCGATGCTGACTGGGCAGGTGACGTGGACGACAGACGATCAGTTAGCGGCACATCGATCACTATTGGCGGAAATTTAGTTGATTGGAAGGCGTCAAAGCAAAAATGTATATCTACTTCTACGATGGAAGCGGTATATGTTGCCATGTCAACAGCAGCAAAAGAGGCAAAATAGACAAAGTTGTTCATCCAGGATCTGGATCTGGAAAAGTTCATCAAAACGCCTTATACTATATGGTGCGATAATAGAGCGGCAATTGATTTTGCGAACAATTGAATAGAGCGGTCGAAAACTAAACATATTGATGTCGCGTATCATTACGTGAGACAGGTTATTGATGACGGCGTTGTATGTTTGAAGTATGTCGCGTCTTCCGAAAATAAAGCCGACATTATGACAAAGGCATTAGGCCGAAACTTGCATTTAAAGGCAACAAAGACATTGGGATTGATATCCGCGAGCGAGTTATAAAGTGGGGGATTGTAATTGGGTTATAATTCGCGCCGCGAATATTATTAAGACCCGCCGTAGCAAGTCGCCACAGTCGATGGACGCTTGACCCGCATTCTGGATGCCGAACGATGTAGTTCCGATTTTCCTTTTATATATGTATCAGTGTGTTTTGTGTGTATTTTCCTTCTTCTCGTAAGCTTATATATTTATAATAAAGTGTGTATACATATAAATATAATTTGCTCTAACCCTGCTGCGCCAACTTGTGTGTATATAAAATATTTGTAGAATATATATTAAATTTCGATTGCTTTCCAAACCCAAAAAAAAATTCTATGCAGTGTATGCAACCAAGCAATGCAGCAATCCTGGGTCTATAACCTGTTGAACAGTATGTAATAGCCACGTGGGACACAGAAGAATATTTTACCAAAACGTGGCAAAGAAAACATAACGATAGATATAATTTTTACCACAAAAGTCCCGTGTTATTAATGCCATGATAATCAACGTTCCTTAACAATTTTCCTGAAAGTAGTTTCTGGAATTTATCTTTCCCTATAAATAATTGTCGAGAGGAATCTCGAGAAAAATAATCTCGATATGCATAATAATAATCTGCTGCCGATCACTGTCAAAGTCCGACAGCCAATGGCCGCAGTACGTGTAATGACATCTCCTGAATTGTAACTTCTGGGGTTTAATCACTAAATGAATTGAGATTATATCGTGTTTAATATCATTTTAATCAGAAAAAATAATTAAAAATAACGAAGTTTTGTAATTGGATTGGTAGTGGTCTCCTGTTCTCACACTGTCGAGCTTCTTGGTTCCTCGCAGGGCCATGCCCCGTAGGTATCGATAATTTTGCCGTGAAAACTGTGGAAACCCTAAAAATCTTTTTTTGTGCCATGCATAGCAGAGAACTATCAACGCGCTCTCGGAAATCCATTTGGAAATGGTCAAGTGTTCAAGATTTATGTTACAGCCGATGCTGAGAAAAATTTAGTCGAAAAATCATACTGCCGGTCCTGCCCATGATCGCCGGATACAAGACCCGGGTTGTACACATTTTTTAAAATGTGGTCTTGTCGCGTATGTTCAGGTCTTTACAGGACTTTAACTGGGTTTCCCAAAATTTATTTGCTTCCCTGAAATGGGTGGTTCCTGAGGTCATTTCAAGTGACATTTTCCTTTGCAAAAATGTCTGTCGTGGCTTTGTTAGAGAATTTTTAACGAAAAACACGGACCAATCAGATCACTTCTTTTACACAGTTTCTTAAGGTACGTATAGGACAGAGATGTGGAACCTTTTTACCATTAGAGGCTACATTTATATTAGGCAGTATAGAGGAGGTCTCTATAATTTTTTATATTTCACTGTTGGTATTTTTATTTGTTTAAGTATTAATTTTCAAATTGTCATAATCTATATAATTAAATATTAACTAATATAAGAGCTAGTTGTGTACTTCACATTACTACCTCTTTCTGAGTAAAAGGACAGACGACGTTTTCGAACAGTTACTCATCGACTCTGCGTATCAATCTGCAGGAAAACCGAAACATGTAATTTACAGTGGTTCTCCTCGTATCTTGTTTTTCGTTTGACCACTCCATCGTTTTTGTAAGTGTTTTACTTTTTCGACACGCATTATGTCCTCCCTAAACGTTTCCGAATAGTCCTGCGTAAAATCATTGTCGCTTGAACCGTGTTAGGGAGAACATGTCCACAGACTTCACAGTTGAAAGTTCACTATTGCTAATAAGTGTGATTTTAATAGTGATATTTAAACTAATCACTAGACTGCAGATTTTTAGGCAAAATGAAAGTTGGCTGCTACTATTGCAAGGGACACGAGCCAGATGGATATTTGATGTTTACTGTAATAATTTGAACAAGTTGAAAATAATACAATGGTATTTTTAAATTACTTTAATCTTTCAACTGTTTTAAAATGCACCTACTCGTTTTTGCTATAAATGCAAACATTTTGCATAAAATGCGCAGTCTAGTGATCGCATTATCGAATTATTGTGCCTTGTGCTGCAAACAAGTGATAATAGAATTGTTATTAGTGCATGGCTATGTGTTGGCAAATGTGAACAGTAATCGCGAGTGTGGATAAATTTCACGGGATCTATGTGAAAGAAACATTCGATTTATTTATCGATTGGAAAGTGAAAGTGAAGATGCGGATTGTTCCGTCGCAAAACCGTAGTTCATAGAAAGAAACGTTTTCATTAGTAAGAGAACGCTTATAAAACAAGGGTCTACTATCCGGCCGCCTTTCTTTCGACACCGTCATAGCCCGATGTGGAGAATTACCTTATCCCATAGCAATAAATACCGCTGCAGAAATGGGAGGTCACAGAAAGTCTTGCTCACATCCTATTTCAAGAGTTTCGTGACCTAAGGGCATTCCTGGGGATTAAGCTAATTCTCTACAACACAGCGTCCAGATGTGCCAATGTTCACGCTGGGTATCCGGTAACCCTCGGACAGGCTAACTCCGGCCATTGTCATAATTTCTCTATCGGAAAAGCCCCCGCGGTCGTTAGACTCGGTGCAGGGAAAAATACGAAGGTTTATGACACGGACCCAAGGATGCATCGGTCAACCTTCAGGCAGTCCCAACTCAAGCACTGTCCCACTCTTCCTCCATGCTAGACCACTCACTAGACCCTCATGGAGGGAGGTTCAAATAATTACAGGCGTCTTGATTGGGAACTGAAGGTTGACAGCACCAATCAAAAAAACAGCTCCTCTCTCATCACAATAGATGATGTCTTCCTCTCCTCAACTAAGACCAACCTCTCGATCCACGAGGAGCCTAAATTGGGGACCTCATCGGAGACGGGACCAACAAGTGCTAGTCAGTTCGATATCATCGGATGAACATACTACATTTGCCCGGCTCATCGGAGGTCCCACTTCCTCGCAAACGTCTCGAGCGAGTCGAAGGTTTCAGTACAGATCCACCGGAGATCTGCGCGCGTCTAAGGCAGGACTTGTCGGGTCGCCTTACTGAAGAGTCCACCGACAAGTCTGGGACGAAACGCGAATCTTTGAATCTTTAGCTTCTTTCAACCCGATCCCTTAATAAAATAATTGCTTAAAATTAACTTGGCGAGCAATCGACGAAAGGTCGCGATACACGAACATTACGCGACAGAACACGGATCATTGTCTTTACCGTAGATCCCTTAGACCTTAGGTTGTCGTGTACTTCCACCAAATTCTAAAATTCTACATTCACCACCAGCTGTGCAGTTCGTTGACCTAGCCATGCGTCCCTTGCCGTTCGATACTGCCGTATACCTGAGGATAGCTGTGCAGTTCATCACCGAGTGGTCCAGTAATCAGAATAAGAGAGTCTTTACAAATAATTCAATCAGTTTCTGCTCGTACTCTCGTTCTCTTCTTCGTCACGGCGCACCGCTAACGCTCTCGTCAGTGGAACCTCCTGGCGCGCCGGACCATGTCTGCCATCACGGCCCGAGATCGCTCTCTGATTGGTGCGTATTTTTCGTTAATAACTCCTAAAGGAAGCCTCGGCGGGCGTTTTGCAAAAAGGAAATGTCGTTTCAAATAACCTCAGGAACCGCCCATTTCAGGGAAGCGAATGAATTTTGGGACACCCTATATACAGTAAGGTTCGTATATAGAAGAATCAAAGAAAATTGGTTAATTACTCACATTTGACGATAAGCTTTGGAACTGGCGTCTATGAGCTTCTGTGCCGAAGCGGAGTCGATGAACATATAGATTACACATATAATAAAAAGTATTGCTTGTACTAAAATCTCTTGAGAACGTGCTGAGCTTTTGATCGCAATATACGCCTAAATATAAATTTTTCAGTAGATGAACTAAGTAAGTGGAAGTGAAATCTGCTTAATAATTAATCCGTGGTAATTATGTAGATGATTGGCAATCTCACCGATTTCAATGACCTTGAAATATGTTGTCCAGGTCACTATTCTAAAGAAATTTTCCCTATACATGTTATCACCGCAGGGCCTTACTTTCCGCGATATACGTAAAAATAAATTACACTATGTATTTAGTAATACACTGCTTTATTAATAATTATGTAATCGCCAAATATTTTAGTTGGTATATAAGATATGGTTGGGCTATATATCTTGAGGCGGGAGCCCCCGCCTTAAAGTACGAAAATAATTAATTTTTAAAAAATTACTTCCACACATACACTTTCTACGCGAAACGATTATGTCAGATTATATTATACCAAAAATGAGCTATTGACGAACTCACAAGTATCGGAGCTGTTAAAGTCATTATAGTGCTAAGAAATTCACTCAGAATGAAATTCTATGAATTTTTAACTCTGTCTTAGGTCTGAGTTAGGTCTGGGTGGCAGCCCCTCCCACAATATAATAGACGGGATTCTTCTTGAGATGATGTAAGATGGTGATGTAAAACCAGACCTAACCCAAACCCCCTCCCGCCAAAAAAATATAACCTCAACTCCAATTACTCTTCCAATCACCATTTAGTGACCATTTTTCCGAGAATACACTGTACTGGTAACATAAGAATAACTTCAGTTTTTTACGTATATCTCGAAAACTAAAGCTGAGCGGTGGTAACATGTATAGGGAAAAGTTGTTCAGAATAGTGACCTTGAGAACACATTTCAAGGTCATCAAAATCGGCGAGGTCGTTAATCATCTGCATAATTACCAATTGTTTTAAGATACAATAACTTGTAAAAACTTATTAAAACTTTTCTTGTTCGTCTGTAAAATATTTATGAAAGGTGTAAAACGGAATAAACATAATAAACAATTTTTTCTGTCCGCATTGGCATCTAAATCTACTCGATTAAAATGGAGTAACACTTTTTTTGCATATAAAGATATTGTAATTAAAAGATTCTTCTAGGAAATATTGATCAACATTTTTTCTTGATTTTTGTATTTTTTTTTGTTACATAAAATTATAAAATGGTGAAGTTGTATAATGTTCGGCCACAAGAGAACAGGAAATATGGGATTTTTCTTCGGACGTTATTTATGGCACATTCGTGAATAAAGAGCCTCTTCGTGGATTAAGCAAACCGTTGCAACATTCTGCGACCAGTTGAGACATCGCCCAAGTGGTAGTTTTTTTACCTGTTTAAAACTTACAACGTGCTATAAGAACGCCGAGAAGTACGATCTCAGGTTCCCGAGAGTCGACCTTGGAGAGAGTAAGTTTGCGTCGATTGGGAAATGGCAAGGACCAATCAGTGCTGTTCTTCGGCAACCAGTCTACGTTAAAGCACTGAAGCCCAAAACCGAAGCATACCCCTCCTCGCATACATAGAGGGGTTCTCACGAAGAACGTCCTCTCGATACATGTATGTAATGATATTTGGTCCCCTCAGGGTTTCAAATTCATTTTACCAACTTCTCCCCCTTTCACCACTCTTCACACTATCGCCTAATTTCCAATTTCACCAGGACCTACTTTTTATTAAGGTGGGTTCCGAACCACCTATTTTGCCAACAACACGTGAAACGCACCCAGAGGGCCACTTCCCGGCTTTTTACCGAACGGTCACCCATCCTAGTGCGTCCCCCGCCCTACGCCGCTTTACTTCGGTGATCGAACGAGAACCGGTGTTTTCAGCGAGGCAATGGTCGTTGACGATCATTGAAGACTAAAGATATACTATTTTCAACGTATTAAATCATGCTGCGGTGGCAGCACCTCCCGGAGACAACTCATCTCTCTCGCTCCCTCGTGGCGCGCCGCTCTGGCTCACGAACACACCGCGTGGGCCCAAGCACGGTGCTCTCGAGACACGCTTGCGCATGCGTGCAAGCCCCGCGGTCTCGCTCATACCCCGAGTGCCATCTCTCTCACTCTTGCGGTAAAGAGTGAGACAGCGTGAGAAGAAGGTGCCCACGAGGCAGCGTAACGCGGAAGACGGCCATTATCACCGGAATGTTTCTCGAATACGGTCGAGTTGTTTCTCAGTGGCTTTTTAGTATAAATCGCATAGAATCTCACGTCTCATTCGTCTCAGAATCTCAAGTCCTCACCAAGTGAAGATCGTTTCTCAGTTCTCTCATAGAAATCCAAGTGTAATCGGTTGAATCTCAGAATCTCAGAACCCACGCTCGCCCTAATAATAAATTAGAAGAGCAGGCTCTCAATTCACCAGCATCTCATCAGTACAAGTTTCCTACAATCTTATACACCTTATATGAAAAAAAGTGTTACTCCATTTTTTTAGGCTTACAGGGTTGCTTACCCCCTTAAACGACGTAACTTTCTCATTGGCTAGCAAGTAATAAAATAAAAATTGTCTGAACTAATGGTAATATGCATGAGCTACATACAACATTTCTTTTTATCTTTAATCACTTTAGTGAGCTGGAAGTCATACAGTAACATTTTTAGAAATGTCTGGTGTTTTTCTTGTTTTGTATCCAATCCATTCATTTTTATCATAAATTTTTGTCTAGTTATTATACTCAGATAAACTTACTTGAACCAAGAATGTGCTGAGAATACTAATTGCCATGATCAGGAGGGGCGCATAACACATTAAATAATTAGAATTCACTGCAGCAACATACCTGTAAAAATCATAGCAAAACAGTAGGGTATTATATGCGATATATGATTTTACAATTATTAGAACGCCGACATACTAACTTAATTATCTCTTTATGACACTCGACCGTGCGAACAAGAATTTTTTTTACACTGTCTTTTCTGTCACTTTTTCTCGAACTGTGGTGGAACACGTGCTCCAAACGATATCTATAGAAGAATCGGTGTAATCGTGCAATTTTAATACATAACAAGTAGTTTTGCACCTGAATACTAACCCAAAGATAGCGAACATTCCGCATGCGTGATTAATGATCATATTCCACTGCAGAGCAAGGGCGGCAGACGCAATAATCGCACAAATGAAGAAGATAATCGAATATGATAGAATAAGTGCATGATATTTATCCTGATCGACAAAAAATTCACCCCGAACATGCTGTATGAAACGAGTAACGTTAGTTGATATCGACATGTTCAACATCTCTGGTATGAGTTGAAGGCTGAATATGCCAAATGAGTACAGGTAGAGAATTACTGAAACAAATAAAAGCAGAACCTCATTCGCGTCATAGCGAAAGAAAATTCTTTTACCATTTCGTTAATTGAATACAGGTGATGCTACGTTTAGAAATGAACACTTCATCTTTGATTGAAAATCGGAGACCATAAATAACAGTTATTTTAAAAATTTAATTAAAAAATATCATTTATCAAAAGCTCATTATTACATCACTGATAAGACAGTAATAATTGAATTTTAAAGAAATTACACGGAAATTTTGTTTTCCTAAAATATTAATTTTTATGTGTTGTGGTTACAGATAATCATTATTTTTGCTGGTAAATAACCATTATAAATGACAAAAATTCTGTTTTGTCATAAGAAAACCGTTATTGATAATGAAAATATTGAATCGTTATTGATATGAAACCATTATCGATAGCGGAAATTATTTTTGGTTATGCATAACCATTATAGACCACAAAAATTGTTTTCAGCAAACCATAACTATTATAAATGTCCAAAAAAATGTAAACAACTCGTTTCTCGCAGCAGTGAATGAGTCGCTAGTCCCACCTCCCTTATTGGTCTTACTATTTACTTCAACGTATTTGCGATTCAGAGCGTTAGTACGCATTCAGTAGATTAGTACAGTAAATGACTGGGATTATAACACATTCTCCCCGATTACTTTCCCCTTTTTTTATGAATAATAATATATTTTATTTGTATCTATTCATATTGTTGCGGAGTACGTTTTTATCTATTTACATTGTTGCGAACTACCTCTGATTGTTGAACACAGAGTTTATTAAAATTGACTTAGTAGTACAATACTTAAAACGATTCTCTAACAAGTCCCGTGACTTGATGAGTCCCCGGACCCAACCCAGTTCTGTCCTCACAAACCGACCCTCAATTGGCATTGGGCCCGATTCCTCGTCCCTTGCGCTCTTATCTGCGTCAAGGGTTGGAATAAGGATAAGTCTTCTGTTCAGTGCGTGAGCAAATATTTTTCCAAAGGTGAAAGAATCTTTCTCATAATGCTCCGCTTCACTTGCTGAATTAACGGCTAGTGAATATTTTATATGTTGTAGATGGACACTGAATTAAACTTTAGAAATTCTGTATAATAACTTTATTATAAATTTCAATAGGAGTGTTCGCGGTGGTAAAGTTAATACTGAGAACATATATATCTTTTCCTACAAGATGTAGTTTGTTTCACTGTTTAAATCGTTCTGACTTCTACTCCAGGGTCCTTTCGCGTGTCAACTTGGTGCTAAGATTCGTGGGATGGCCCCATTTTCGGGGAAAGCATCCCTATTTGTTAATTGCCTTGAGGGAGGAGGAACTTCTTTTCCCGTTGGCTGAAGAACAGCCCCCACCTCAAGGCTTGGTTAGGAAAAATTCCCGAACTTGTCTTTTATTATGGGACCCTGTAGTAGTGCATATTTTCATGGTCCAAGTGGCCAATGTTTTATGGTCCCTTGACCTAGGTCCGGTGACACAGGCCAAAGGATACAAAGAAGTTGCCTGTATCGTTTACACATGGGCACAAAGTGTGCCTCTTTACCCATAGTATAAACGATCCATAAGACCCGCTGGTGCGACTCTGGGACCCTCGCGTACCTCGCAAATGGTATTCGAACGAGGACCACTCGAAATGAATTTATGGCCACTTTCCCAATGCCATCAGCTAATCTTCAAGTGCCGTCTTCGACATCTGAAGGATTAGCATTCTTCTAGTATTCGAAGGACAGCAAAAAATTAGGAAAGGGCTTATTTATTTTTTACGGTTGTTAGGCCGTAACATCTTCTTATCCGCACGTGGTGGATGGGAAATTTGACAACTGTGCCAATTGACTCGCAAGTCGAAGGTCCGTTAGTATCTCTAAACCGTTATCTTCTTCCTGCAAAATTACTTGTCGAGGCTACGGTTTATGACACATCGAAAATAATCGGAAACCCCCTAAAACGTACTGCACAATAATCAGGACATCTGAATGCCAAGCGTCGCGTCGACCTGTTCGGCAGACCCAAAAAAATAAATCCGCATCCGTCTCATAAATCGTGCCTAATTGCTAGCCTCGTCATATATTTTTGCATTTATATTTAAATAATGTTATATTTATAGTGATAATATAATTGATGACGATTAATATTATAGTACCAAGAAAAGTTTTCCTAGAAAACATGTTCACTGACGATAATTACTTGCCGGTAACTAACAAGTCTACAGTTAAGAGATATTACGTAACTAATACATAAAATGTTGATTAACAATAATGGTTATTGTTTACTAAAAACAATTTTCGTCATCGATAATGGTTATTCGTAACCAAAAGCAGTTTCTGTCGTTTATAACCGTCGTCAGTAACCAAAAACAATTTCAGTCGGCGCTAATGATAAGAGTTATTAATAATCAAAAATTATTTCTGTCACCTATAGTGGTTATTAATGAGTAAAAAACAATTTGCGTCGTCGATAAGAGTTACTAATGATCAAAAACAAATGAAACTACACACAATGGTTATTTGTAACCCAAATCGTTTAAAGGAAAATATAATTGTTATGCCATAACTTCTTTCAATTACGTTGTAACGGTAAGGGCCCCTTAACAACGAAAACCTATAAGTACTCTTAATACATATACAGAGCGGTCCGTTTAAGTAAACATAAATTTTAACAAAAAATATTTATTACGTAATGTGCATGGTGTCAATGGACCAAATATCTGGCAAGAATATTTTTTTGCCGAAGGTCATTTTTTTCGGAGTTATCCAGGTCATCGGTGTTTTTTGATACATAACTACATTTTTTGTTGCATCGTGTAACTGATCGAAAAATACATTCAGTTATGTATAATAACATGACCTTAAAATCACCTTCATCTTCGAAAATTAAAGTTTTACCTAGAACTGATGCCTATCGAGAGCAAACAAATTTTGGATTTAAAATTTCCAAATCGATGGATTGATCGTACTAGAGTTGTAAGATGGCCACAGCGTTCACCAAACCTCACACCAATGGACTTTTTTCTGTGAAGAAAATTGGAACAAGTTTATAATGAACAACCAATTATACCAGAGAACATGAAGAATCGAATAATTAGAGCGTGTGCTGATATTAATTCCGAAACAATTGAAAGATCTGTACAGTCGGTTATTACACGTTTCAGGAAATGTATCACCATAAAAAACACCATTTTGAACATCTCTGATGATAACTTAAGAGAAAGTGGGTGTTATTTTTAGTGTGATAAAAAATATTTTTTTCGCATTCACAGGTTCAGGAGTCGTGGCCGAAGATATTCGACATCAGTTCGAGATAAAACTTTCATTTACGAAGACCAAGGTCATTTCAAGGTCATGTTATTATACATATCTGAATGTATTTCGCGATGTATCAGTTACACGATGCAATAAAAAAAAAATGTAGTTATGTATCAAAAAACACCGATGACATTGATAAAATACTAATACTAATAAAAAATATTCTTGCCAGATATTTGGTCCATTGACACCATGCACATTACGTAACAAATATATTTTGCATCACAGTAACCTGAAGAGATGTTTTGATAGACTTACTTAAACGGACCACCCTGTAGAGTCAATCGATCGGATTTTACCCCACCCCCCTTTCCACTACTTGTCTCGCCTCATTCTTCAATCTCCTTATAAAATTTCGATGAATGTGTGAATAAAGGGATCAACTACCTACAAACTTTTCAAAAGTGATTGTCCACTTACGTAAGAAGATCTTAGACAATCTCCACCCTTCTTCGGCGTTAGCTTTTAAAATATGATCCTCGTTGTTTAGTATTGCGTTATGCCAATCGTATTGTATTCTATTCATCATTCTCTTCATCTGAAATGTGGGTGTAACAAATTTTTTTTTTAGGAACAGACTTGATAATACAACTTGCTATTGACATCAAAATTTTCAAGAATGTACATAAACACTCAACCCTCCTATGATACGGTTTTGATATAACACGGTGCAAAAATTACAATAATCCTTTTGTAATACGATATGCTTGTAACATATTTTCCATAGGCACTACGTAATAGACACGGACAACCCTTTCACAACCCTTTCGCACTCCCCTGTGTTACTTGTAGTCTAATTGTAAGTTTCGCTCAACACGATTGCGGTACAACACGGAACAACTTAACCGTGTTATTGGAGGATTGACTGTACTATAGAGGTGAAATAAATTTACCGGTTCTGAATTAGACCAGATAGTTAGATATTTTATGGTTAAAGCACAGCATGTCAGAAGATAAGGTATAGGCTCTATAAGTAGTTTAAGTTGATTCCTTGATTTGATGATGTATCTAATCTGTTCACAGTAAATTGCAGCATTTTTATATAGTTAAGTAACAGGGCAATAGCGATCTGATCATTAAATATTAGTAAATTAGGGCTAACTGACTTTATTTGATAAAAATCATAATGCATTTACTAGACGTATGAGATTTTGACTGTAATTATGAATAAATCATGGATCTTTCTACATTCGCAGCATATTTAATCGTGTAGTGTCCATTAATTCTTTCATACAACTGCAACATTCTTCTGAATATATCTGTTGAAACTAATTTTAAAGAAAACATTTCACGTTACCTCTATTCGTTAAAAATATTGCTACACAGATATTATAGTTACGATTCGATGAACGAGTGATACTAATAAAAACGGTTGTGTAAGTATTTTTTCTTGTAAACAATTAAGTTATTACTGACAATGAGTAGATTACTGAGCCACCCATTGTGTTTCTCACTATTCCTATGAACATGAATTGTACCTCGGCGTTTAGAAAAACTGCTGTTATAACCGCTACAAAAAATTGTATGGGAATTGCAGTTAACTTTGTTTGGTACGACCACAGACCGCAGAGCAACAGCTGCAACCGGCAGTAGTTAAAATACCTAGTCCTGAAGACGTCCATTCATGAGCGGTCGGTGGAACACAACTGTTGCGAAGAGACTCGCTTATCCATTTTCACCCCACTCTATAGATGAAATCGTGTTCCCCCTTTAAAATTGCAACCTATAATTTCCGATATCCCGTGAATTTGACCAAGAGTAAACGCTGGTGCACGTCTATACACGCGTCTAGTACCGTTGAACAATTTGAAAACGTTTACTGATACCAGGAAGCAAATTACAAAGACAGGGATGAAATATAAAAGGGTAAATAATCCTCGGATTTCTTAGTTCTCTCGTATTTTTATTTTTCGTGCGAAAAGGGACACTTGCGTCGACATTGACAATCGACGTATACACTTGTGCAAGTGGGAGCATGTTGCAGCTCGAAGAGCCACAGTCGTCGTTCGAAGTTGCTCGAGTGCGGATCTGAATAGACCAGATACCAGATACAAGAAGATATAACAAGAAATAGTTGAAGACTTGAATAATTAACGCAGTCATTTTTGTTTTGAATGACAAGACACTGCCCGACGAATCAGGTACGAATAGCGTTCTTAAATTAAGTAGAAATTATAACGCTCACGTGGTTCAACAGGAAATACATACACACTTCCACATGTACCGGAAAGGAAACTAGAGTTTTTCTGACGTTTACATACCGTTTTTACTTGCATTACGTTTAATTTATAAAAACAATTTTACAATGTGCAGAAGTTCTTACCTACATCATCTCTTATGGAAATGTTACACAACGTTATTGAAATTTTCACTATTAACCCCTTGCACTACCTGGAAACCCTGAAAAAGCCGTGCCAAAGTTGACCGCCGGAATGGTCGCGGACGGAGATGAGCGGGGGAGTTCAAGTGGCGTAATTTGAAACACGACACCTTACGACTGAGTTACATAGTCCTGTTCGTATTTACTTCACGCGATGGAGCTCTTTGGAAATTCAAATGAAAATACTTTAATTATTTAATATGATTGAAACAAATTTTGTATAAATAATAATAATATGATTCATGTCATGGAAGTGTAACAACGAGTCCGACTCGTGATATTCAAGTTTGACACGGAAAGTAAGAACGAGTCTGACTCGTGATAATCAAGTTTGGCACAAAATTTTCATCACGAATCACACTCGTGAAAGTAGTGCAAGGGGTTAATAATTACATCGTGTTAATGTTCTAAAACATTAAAACATTAAAACATTAAAACAAGTGAATAATATTATAAGTTTATTATGTTTATAATAGACGATTTATTTAACGTAGATATAGTTACTGTAAGTATGAATTATTTACCTAAAACACAAATTGAAGAAAGAAGTATTTTGAATACTAGAATTAAAGCTTAATTTCATTGAACTTTTTTGCGTCTAAAAGCGTCAAGATGAAGATTATTGCTAATTCAGCACCAAGTGCAACACGCTTTAAAGTACATATCCAACCAGGTTTTGGCTGCGTAAACCTGTGAACTTGGCACTGGAACTATTTTTTTCTAACTATAGCTAGTCAATTGCATAAGTATTCGTACGCCCTTTAAAACAAAATAACTTTCATATAATTGTACCAAATGATATGATTTTTGTGAGGAATTAGAAGCATTGCTTTACTAAATGACATGCAAAAATATTTCGAGAAAATAGCAATTGGTAGCAATTAAACAAAAAAATAAATAAAGGCACTTTTAACATTTTTTTTTATTTGCCCTGTAACGAAAATTTAAAATATACGTTCTGTATAACTTTTCTTTATACATCAACCCGTCGCTCGTGTTAAAATCGCTGTGGTGGGGCGAATGATCTGTTACACAGTACAAGTTATCTAACTATATACATATTTAACACGCAGTTAACAAACGGTTTATAAACCGCAAACCCCCGAACACCGTACATCGTTTCACGCTTCCGACGCTAATAACTCTGCTCATCGCACACCGTAGAACGCGCATGCTCCGTCGCGCGTCACCCCGCAATGCCATCTGTATAGGGTGAATTCGATAAAGCAGGACACCTAAATATCTCCGTTACTTTCCGTTGTACAAAAAAACTTCGTAGGACAAAGTTACACTGTTTGAAGGTGTAACACATATAACGGTGTAAGGGGAAAAAAATTTCTAGGTCATTTTTATGATATTTCACTTCTTTTAGAAAGGTTCTTAAGAAAGGTGTAGGACAATAGGAACCCTTACGGCGCGCGGACCTGACATTTCTATCTTTTGGTGGGTAAAAGGACGGACGACGTTTTCGAACAGTTACCCATTGACTCTGCGTACCAGTCTGCAGGAATACCGAAACATGTGATTGCCATAAATTCTAGTCTTACAGCGGTCCTTCTCGTATCCTGTTTTTCGTGTATCCACCCCGTCGTTTTCGTAACCGTGCTACAGCGTGCACTTTCGACACGAAGAACGACCTCCCTTTTCAGAAAATCAGTGTCGTTCGAGCCGTGGTGGAGAGAACATCTCCAAAGAGTTATCAGTACAAAACTCACGGTTCTTAGTCTGTGTTTTTAATAGCGATAATCAGTAGACTGCGGGTTAGTCAACGACTTTTGCCTCGCTGAAAACACCGGTTCTCGTTCGATCACCGAAGTTAAGCGGTGTAGGGCGGGGGACGCATTAGGATGGGTGACCGCTCGGTAAAAAGCCGAGAAGTGGCCCCCTGGGTGCGTTTCACGTGTTGTTGACCGGTACAACCCTTGGCTTTCGGCACTGCCGCATACCTGAAGCCAACTGTGCAGTTCGTCACTGAGTGGCCCAGTGACCCACTCTTCCAAGCAGCAAGTGGATTAACGGTTAAATAAGTGAGTTTTTACAATACGTAATTCTAAATTGCCTACTCTTTCGCTTGTTCATTTCTTCTTCGCGGTGATCCGCTAACGCTCCAGCGAGGGGATCTGAAAAATGTCGTGTCGAAATAACTGTCTGTGTGTATTTAAATATTGTTTATTGATATTATTTACAACACGGTTGCCGGCCGAATTAACATTGGGCAACTTATTAAAACAGAACAGTGGCGTGGTTAAGTATAAAGCGGAACGGCGCGAGGTGAACTTTTCGACTCTAGCGCGAGTAAAACGTGTAAACTGTGCGATGGTTTTAACGATTCGGAGGTTCGACAGATTCAACTGTTTGAAGGATTCTGATTCTGCTCCGGGGTCTTTGCGCGAGTCAACTTGTGGGTGTGAAATTTCTGGGCATGAACCCATTTTTGGGGGAAAATGCAACCCCATTCGTCAATTGCCTTGAGGGAGGAGGAACTTCTTCTCCTCTTGGAGAAGGAAGAATCCCCACCTCAAGGCTTGTTAGGGAAATTCCCGAAGTGCGTTTAATTAAGGGACCCCGGAGCGTCGCGTGTTTTCGCAGGCCCAAGTGGACGGCCAATGTTTATGGCCCCCTTGACCTGGGTCTGGTGACACAGGCCAAGGGCTGCGATGTTGTGCCTGCGTGGCTCACACGTGGGGTGCAATGCGTGCAACTTTGCCCACGGTGAATGCGGGTTTTTGTATCCCCGCTGGTCCGAATTCGGGACCCTCGCGTACCTCGCGGACGGTACTCGGTGCGAGGACCACTCGGACTGAATTTATGGCCACTTTCCCAATGCCATCAGCTCGAATCCTCAAATGCCGTGTTCGGCATCTTGAGGATTAGCATTCTTCTAAATAACGAAGGATGGCAAAAAATCGGGAAAGGGCTTTTTTACTGCCCCTTGACCTGGGTCCGGTGACGAAGGCCAAGGGGGTGCGGATATTGCCTGATGCAGGCAGTTACAACTAAATAGAAAAATATGCGAGAAATCGAACAGGATCCTTCTGACGCGGCGTACCATCTTTGCCAACACGCGTCTAGGTCGCGCTCTGATTGGTCAGTATTTTTCGTTAATAACTCCTAAACGAAGCCCCGGCAGACATTTTTGCAAAGGAAAATGTTGCTTCAAATCACCCCAGGAACCCCCCCATTTCCCGGAAGAACGATAGTTTTGGGACACCCTCTATACTCCCTGCATACAGTCACAACATCGTCTGTGTCATAACACCATCATTGTACCTCGCCCGTAGTCATAACAGGCACAAGTCGTTATTCATTTGTATTTCATCGTTTTCGTGGATCTAGTTCCAACATTTATCGTTTATCAGCGTAGAGGGCGTAAGAAAACCAGTTCTTATTGTGTGAGACACAAAACCCCATATGGTGATTGGTCTACTCTTAGACCATATATACTATCAGTCTGACTAGGCAGTCTGACATTCTGTATCGTTTTATTAAAGATTGGATATAGTCCTTTTGGTTCAGTACAAGTCCATCTGCTTCCTGCCGTACTCCAACACCTAAAAAATAAGAAATTCGCCCCAGATCTCGTACCTCGTACTGTTGCCCAATATTGGCTACTATCTTGTTCAGCATATCTTCGTCTTTGGTAAATATTAACAGGTCATCTACGTATACGACAACGAATAAGTCTAGTTTGTACAGGCAACTACACGACATTTGTCTTACGAATCCAGTTTTACGAGGATATGTATCCAATTCTTCATTTCAATTATGACCGCTTTGCTTGAGTCCATAGATGGGTCGTTGAAGTCTTACTATTTTTGTTTTCTCACCACCTCTTACCGTTTGTACTTTCATATATATCTCTTCCTTGAGACTTCCATTTAAATAGGCACATTTTATATCAATGTGTCGGTTTTTCCATCCGTAAATTACCGAGAGTGCTAATAAGTGCCTTACCATTCCAAAACTGACTACAGGAGCATACGTTTTATTGTAGTCAATTCCTTGCTTTTGTCCAAAGCCCTGAGCTATAAGTCTAGCTTTGTATGGAGCAACTTGACCTGCTTCATCTGTTTTTACTTTGAATACCCATTTACTACCTATACAAGTTTTTCCTTTGGGTAACTCTGTGTTCTGCCATGTTTTCAATCGTTCCAAATTCTCTATCTCTTCATTAATCGCTGTTTCCCAATGGACTGCTTGTGGTGACGAGAGAGCTTCACCTATACTATTTGGCTCTACGATTTCGGTCAAGTTCAATTCCATTGCTTCCTTCGGTTTGCCTTTTTGTCCGTACGGATTTCATATCGCCTTCTTAGGCCTACCAACCTTTCCTTTCCGTCTTGAACTGTCTTCTTCTCCCACTATCTGCGTGTTCACAAATATGCAGGTTCGTGCACGTGGATCTAATTTTTTTCTTTCTCGACTAGGAAGATGAGCATACGCCAAGCATCCAAATACGTTTAAGTGCTTGACACTTGGTCTTTTTTCTAACCAAATTCCTTCTGGTACACCTCCCTGTACATTGCTATATGTACCACCCTGTTGCGCGCATATGCAGCTGTCGCTACAGCTTCGGCCCAAAAAGTTTGAGGTAATTTAGCTGAGGATAGCATTGGCCTAACCATATCTAATAGCGTCCGGTTAGCCCTTTCCGCTACCCCGTTCATGTGAGGAGTTTCGACACATGTCCTCTCGCGCGTAATCCCTCGTTCTGTAAAGAATTCTCGAAGCCGTCTGTAAAGAGTTATCGGATCTAAATCGTTTGACTTTCCGTCCTTTTTGATTCTCGATTCTAATTATATGTTCTTTCAGTTTGTTCACTACCTCGTCCTTTGACTTTAAAAACATTACATCTATTTTCCGTGAATAATCGTCTATAATAGTCAAAAAATATACTGAACCCCCATTTGACGTCACCGGTATCGGTCCACAAACGTCTGAGTGAAGTAATTCCATCGTTTTGGAAGATGACTTTTTATGAAGCCTTTTACATGGTGCTTTTGTCGACTTTCCCAAACAGGATTCATGATATTGTTCTAAATTCGCCGTTTTGTCATCAAATCCATACACGTAACTGTGCCAATTCAGAAATACTTCTATTATTTATGTGGCAGAATCTGTGATGCCACATTCCTGGTTCATTTAAGATTATCGAATGGAGTTCCCTTTCGTCGAAGGACTGTTCTATCACATTCCCTTGTAAAACATAGAGGTTATCTTGTCGACGATCAGTGGCAATAGTGGTTCTTGTCGTTTTATTAATAATATTTGCCATTCCTTCATCGAATGTAACCAGTTTCCCTTTTCTTTCTATTTGTGCTACTGATAAAAGATTTCTGCGGCACCTGGGGACATAATAAACATTCTGAAGTGTTACCACATAGTCAATGCCATTTTCTCTTGTGTGCAATTTTACATCTCCAATTCCTTCCGCTATCAAAGTTGTTTCATCCTTTCTAACTGTTGTTTCAGCTGTACAGATTGGTTCCGGATTAATCTTTCTGAAATTCTGAAACCAATCTTTATTTTTGCACACATGATGGGTTGCTGCACTAGCAATTAACCATGGATCTTCTAACGCAACATGGTTTACATTAATTGATAATATAAATGACTCTTTCTGCTGACAGTGTCCTTGCTGTCTATTGTCTGCCTTTTTCTTTCTGCACTGGTTCGTAAAATGACCAGGGTTACCACAATTAAAACATTTCTTATCCGTTTTCTTTTTATCTGTGTGGCGGTTGCCCTTACTTACTTGGTATGCTAATGCCTGACCTCTTTGATGGTCCTGATCTTGATCCTTTGACATGCGCCTTTCATATTCCATCAACAATGCCTTCTTAATTTCATTAGAATTAAACTTAGCATCTTCTAAGTTGGCCAAGGACATTGTTAACGCATCATGAGAATCTGACAGTCCGGAGAGCATCGTATAAGCCACATCCTCATTCTTTGTCTCTGATCCAGCATCCTGCAGGTAGTCTGCAATTATCTTCACTCTGGATAGATATGAAGCCATCGTCTCATTTTCTTTCAAGTGAAGTCTGACAAATTCTCGCTTGAGCTGCATTATTCTTTGTCTCGATTTTGGCTCGCATACTTGCTGGAGCACATTCCATGCCTGTGCTGTTGTTCTGCAGTCCACTATATGTATTTGTTGATCTGGTTCGACGGCTAGTGCTATGGCGGCGAGTGCCTTTTCGACTTTGTAATCGAATGCCTTTTTCTCATCTTGTGAGGCATCTTATTCGAGCACTCCATCCCCGTTCACGTAAGGCCATAGATCTTTTTGAATCAGATACATTTTTGTCGAGAACTTCCACGTTCTGTAATTATCACTATTCAAGCGGTCCATTTTTCCGGCCTTCGAAATGCTCGCCATTTTGCACGTGTCTGTGAACCTTTTTTCTCAACTCTAACCTCAAAATAATACAATACCTGGACCCATAACCTTGTTGGCGCAGCAGGGTTAGAGTAAATTATACACTTTATTATTAATATACAAGCTAAAGAGAAGAAATAGAACACACACACAATACACCGACACATATTATGTAATGACGATCGGAAGCACATCGCTCGGTATTCAGAATGCTTCTGCATAACGAAAAAAAAAGGATCGCCAAAAAAAAAACGCGCGGGGGCAAGCGTCCATTGACAGTGGCGACTTACCACGGCGGGCCTTAATAATACTCGCGGCGCGAATTATAACCCAATTACAGTAATAGTTTTAACTAATAATATACAGTAATAATAAATAATATTACAGTAATAATTCAGTATAATACTGATAATACACACACACACACATTCTCGCAAATACAAAATAGTTGTCACACTTATTGCAAACACCTCATTTTGCGCAAATGTAATAATAAAACCGTGAAAAGGTACAAAGCAGGGACCGCACTAGGAGATAGTGTGGGATATTCCCCTGTTTCCCCGCTGATATCCGCATCGCTTCTGGCTGGCTGGTTGGCTGGCTGGTTGACTGGGGTCATCGAGTCTTCACCGCAAGGTCATCTTCAGCGCTGCGTTTGATCGGCGTCTGGAGTCTCTTCGTCTCGCAAATAATAATGATAACTGGTGTGTACGAGAAATGAACCGATTTACGTTTAATCGTATCCCGCTGCGCTCAACGAAGAATTAATCTCGTGAGGGCTCGTTGTGGTTCTTGATGTTGGTGATGGTGAGATCGTAAGTGAAACACTTGTTGACTGGGTAACTTAAACAATAACTCTTATTTATTTACCAACTATGTACACGTGGTCTAACGATGTTAAAACGAACTAAATCGTGCGGTGGTTGAGAAGTATCTGACTATCGGGAAAAAATCTTGGAGGTTGTTAGGTGGGTTTTTTGGGGTTGAAAAAATGAATGGTGGGAGACAGTAGTTGAAGAGAGGGAAAGTACAGAAAAGAGGGAAATAATGATAATTACTATACAATGTAATAATAATATTAGTAATAATATATTATTATATTAATATATTATTATTATTATAGTATATAATGTATTTTATTACATGTGTGTATATATATTCTTATACTTCAATAACAGCAATACTGTTAATGAAAAATGCGATACATGCCTTTCCAGTGGAATGTCTGATAATTGGGATGATCTCCTCTCGGCGACGATGTTGCCGGCTAGTGGAAATAAGCGTCCGCTGTGTATCCTTGCGTTGCAGGTAATCTAAATAAATTCCTGGGAACAATTGTAATTGAATTGACTATTAATATATATATAATTAATATTTAATAATTAATATATATATAATATATTATATAGTGATATAATAATATATTATTATTGTTATACTCTAATAACAGCATTAATATTAACGATAAAAGCGATACTTGCCTTTCTAGCGGGATCTATGTTTTCCGATTGGCAGCAACAAAACACATTTGTTCCACCCTCTCCGATAGTAACGATGATCTCTTCTCGGTGACGATGTTGCCGGCCAGTGAAAATAAGCGTTCGCTGTACGCTTGCGTTGCCGGTATTCCAAATAAATTCCTGGCAACAATTGCTAGGTCTGGAAATCTAATGGTGTTTTGCCTCTAGCACTCCAGTGGGCAGGATTCCGACGAAATCAATGTTTCAGCTATATATGTATCCAACTGCTGTTGCAATACATTGTTGCTGGATTGTCCTTCCTGCTGTGCAACATTTTGGAAGAAGACAACGACGACGACGACGACGACGACCAAAATAATGACAATGCTGCTGCTGCTGGTGCTCCTGCTCCTGCAAAAAAATTGTTATAAGATGTTTGGACGTGCTATATTAAATAGAATTTTGTGACTCTTTTACACTTACCAATACTTTCATCAGAAGATTTTCTTTATTTCACTGCAAATGCCAGGACAGCTTCTCCGGCCTCCTCCCTCTTCTCAGCCTGAAGCAGCCGGTCTTTAATTCGCGAGTCCAGGATCATGCTGGCTAATAAATAATTCAAATTTGTCGCAAAATGGAATCTATTTCCCAGTTCGACAATTAGATTCTGCTTTAATATCGCAGTCTCGCTGTTGGTGTTGTTCTCCAGCATGCTCATAAGTGCCCTAAGCCCTAATATCGCTGGGGTGTACCCCGGGATGGTAGGTTTGTTATCCACGGTCAGCATTTGCGTTGCCGCTTTGAATAATTTGAGGCAATCGCTGTATTCGTGGATGGAGGTCCATTCGCGGCTCGAAATAGGGTCGGGCATCTTTGGTTCGCACAAAACAAAACATTCAAGGCGCGACGGACCCCGACAAGCCTGTTCAACATATCGAACTGCGAATTTCATCTTGTTTCGCAGTCGCTTATTAATTTCAACGGAGACCTCTCAGAGTATTGTATTAATTGCTCCGCTTTCAACTTCTCGTTGGCTGAAGATGAGCGATGAAAGTAGCGAACGATTGATCTACATTTCGCCAATGTATCCACCAATCCTTTGCATGGTCTGATTGCATTCTTGATTACCAACTGAAAAAAAGTTATTTCATTTAGATATTAAACATATTTTTCATATCAATAGTATCTAATTCGGTAAATAATTGATTGTTGACATGTTTTTACCTGTAGAGTGTGCGCAAAGCATGGAAGTCGCTCCCACGTGCGATTTAATCGTATAGCTTTTACGATGTTCGCACCGTTATCAGCGACGAAGTATTTAGTTAACTGTGGATCTTGCGGGTTCCACTCTGCCAGAGTGCCCATTAAAAATGAATTTATGTGTTCACCGGTGTGAGAACCGGTGATATTACTTATTTTTAATGTTATATTTTTGAGGTTGAAGTTTATGTCCATATAATGTATGGTGGCGGACATATAACTTTCGTTGGCTCTCGACGTCCACCCATCCGTCGTGAGAGCAATAGTTCCGACCTAAAAAAAATTAAGAAGATTAAATAAAGCTTTAAAAAAAGAACATACTTTGCTCTCATTATTCAACCGAAATATTCATACTTACAGTTTTTATATCATTCTGGAGCATCATCTCCTCCCTTTTTCTCTCGCTCTCATAAATATTGGGGATGATTTTTTCGGAAAGGTGGTGCGGCTGGGTAAATTGTACCGCGGTTCCAACACTCGGATTAGTCTCTTAAATCCGCCGTCTTCTACCACGCAAAATGGCTGTAAATCCGATATGATCATATCGGCAATTGACTGCGTGATATCTCTCGCCCTTACGGAGTTGTTCTCCAGCATGATTAATCTCTCCGGCATGCTGTCAATTCTGGGCACTTCTTCTTCTCCTTCTGCCACATAAGCATCGGCATGTTTGCCTTCCATGTGCCGTTTCATCGATGTAGTACTTCCACGTCTACATTTGAATTTCTTTCTGCAGAAATTACACACACTTTCGTCCACGTTGATTTTTGTGAACCACATCCACACAGTGCTTTTTCTGCGGATACTCTCCACCGCCGAAGGAATCCTATTCTGTTCGACTGCGCTGATTTAGGCGTTGTCCACAATTCCCATGTCGATGTCGACTCCCCAGTTCTGAATTAGATTATTCATGTCGCAAAATGTGTCTTCTAAAAAGTCCTCGTTAATCATCAAGTACCGTTCCGGTAAACGACTCGCTTAGAACTGACTACCGTTTCGGTCGCGATTAATCTCCTTCCGTTGCCCTTCCGGCGATCGTCAATTTTTCTCGCCTTCGCGCATAGACGCGCATACACACACACACACACACACACGTAAATGCACACACTTGCGCACGCGTTCTGCGCTGCGATCAAGCGTCGATAGATCGCCGTGCGTTGTTTTCATTCCCACATTTACATGAATTTTGTGTGCAAGTAGCGCACCAATCACATTATATTAATTATCTTTTTAGTAAAAAGATTTCACCTGCTTTACGCGAAAGGCTTTCTGAACCAGACCGAATCAATTTTTAAACATAGAAAGAACAGCAATTTTCACCATCCTCGAACGTTTGAAGCTTTTTGCAACATCGACCTATGCTTATATGCTTATTGTTTCGGTTGGATTGCTCGCGATTTAATCAAGGCCTGCAAATCGCGGGTTAAATCTTTCCCGACTGCACGAAAAGGGACGCGGTCTTGCGAGAAAACGGATTTACAGAAAAAGACACTTCGTGTGATAAAGGATTTAATATGCTATAAGTACAAGCGCGACAGAGTTGAAGCCTACTGATTTGCGGTAGACGGGCTCGGTTTCCCCGAAGTCGGGTCCCTCGCCTCCTTCCCTCGCCCCGGTACAGGTACCGCCAAAGTTGACCCGCAAGGTGGGGGGTACTTGGGGAGAAGGGGGCGATATGTTTGCAAACCGAGCCGTCCCGCGTCCCGCGACGGATTGCTCCACGATCCGCTCGTCGTTCGAGGCGAAATCGCTCGAACACTTATGAAATGTTTAGAATATATCTATAAAATGTTTTTTTTTACATTTTTAATATAGGCCTATAGAAAAACAACTTTCAGTATTTCATTTATAATTTCAACCAATTACAATTCTTCCAAGCTGTTCTAACTTCTCAATAAAAATTCGAGTAGCATGTTCCAATATTAGAAACGTTATCGTCTTTTAAGGGTGTCCGAACATTAACGCGACCCGCTGTACATATCGGTATTTACCCCTTTTCCTTTTGGCGACATGGCAGTTAACATAAGAATGATAAAACATTAGAATAAATTTCATGGATTTTAAGTAATATGTTCATAAGCTTTATTAATCTGAACTATAAAAATACCGATATAATATTTTTACCATACATTACAGATTTTCGTACACATTTAGCGGTAATTTTCTTGGTTCCGTACTTCATTATTTATAACTTTTTAAAATTAAAGATGGTTTAGATTATATATATATTTTTGCGGTATCTCTAATTGTGTGATATCCTTTAATACAGGTGCAATAGCTCAAAATATTACCTCAAAATATTTTTTAAATATTTAAATATTAGTTCTAAAAATATTCTATGAAAGTAACATTAATTATTACATAGTTAGAAATAATGTTTTGAAACCTTTATTTTGTAAATTTTCTTAGCCTACAATATCGTCTCAGAGACATTGTAAGTCGGCCGAGCCAAATGTAACCAAAATGTGTCAGAAACGTTTTACGGCTGATCGGGTAAAAGCGACATAGTACACTCAATTCCTTCACCGCAAGACGATAACTAAGACATTTTTACTAAAAATTTTCTAACTGTTATTAGCATTATCTATTTCCATGTTATTACTTTAATTACTGTTAATATAACCATTTGTCATTATATCAAACGCAACATGAAATACAGGAAAATTCATTTGTGTGACAATCTTTTCAATATTTTTCCGTCTTTATAAAAATTGTATTTTGTAGCAGTAGCTTCAAAGAAACCAACAAAAGTTTATATGAATCAGTTTCAATCAATTTCAAGATAAAAATAGCTTTCAATATATATTTCAATTTTCAACAACAATTATTATTTTGTTTACTATCAATGAATAAAAGTTTATTTATATAAATCGAAAAAGCATTTCTTCAGCTTTAAAATAATTATACAAACAGAAAGTTTCTATATGTAAATAGAAATGAAATATTCAAGTTATAGTAATCATGTATTGACTCGTTTCGCTTGCTTTTCCAGATTTGTGATCGTAACGTAGAAAATAGCCGAAATACGCGCTGTGCATTGCACGGCAGTAACAGTAAATTGGCAACATTGCGACGAATATTCTCGGATGTGATTTGGCAACTACGCCTTCGATACCTGACAGCACCGATGAGGATGTCTCGTCGGCGCTGAAAGTCAATATAATTCCTAAACTCACCACTCCAAATCGTAGAGGGCATACCAAAACCTCTGATTTTTTGAACAGTCGGTATTTCAGAACATGTGACACGAAGTCCCATAAGATGATAGGTCTATCCTTATACCTCGTCTGTGGTGCGGGTACTCGACCCGACTCGTACACTCGAGTCGAGCTAAGCTCGACTCGCACAATGCAAGTACTCGCACAGCCCTAGTGACAATATCCTAAGCCTGTGTAGGTGCTAATCCAGGCTAAAGATAAGGTAGGGCTCGTCAGGACAAAATGAGGTAGGTTCTATTCCATTCTAAGATTAGACTAGGGGGCAGCACTATAATAGACACGGCCAAAACCGGGGAGTGAGCACTCTCGTATACTCTCTGGCCAAATAAAACACTCATTTCGGCTAGTGAATCGAGGCCGTCGGTATAAACAAATGTTTTCACCGTTAGTGTCTACCTGTGACTACTAAGCGCAATAAAATGTCAGTAACATAAAATTTTGTATTTGTAGGAGCAAAAAAAAACTAATGAACAGTAACAAAAACCAGCTACAGCTATACAAATAGTAAATTTTGTACATAAGCGTAGTGTTCTAAGATTTTGTGCGTTTTTCCAATTGAGGTTATACACATATAAATATATATATATATATCCTCAAAATGAATGAGAAACAAAAGGTGTTAATTTGTGGAGACGTAGAAGGTCATTTCAAGTTTTTATTCAATAAAGTCGAGGCCATTAATAAAAAAAGCGGTCCCTTTGATTTCTTATTATGCGTGGGAAATTTTTTCGGAGAAGATAATATTGAACTCGAGGTTTATAAAAATGCTGCTAAACATATTTCAGTCCCAACTTATATTATTGGCGCAAATAAGGAGCCGGATTTAAAATATTATCCAGATGAAGATGGTTGCGAAATATGTCACAATCTTACATATTTAGGAAAGCGGGGTGTATACACTGCTACATCGGGGCTCAAAATAGCCTATGTCAGTGGTACAGAAAGTAACTCTTCAGAATTAAAGTCTATTTGTTTCAATGAAAGTGATGTTGTGTCAATTAAGAATTCTTGCTTAAGAGGTCAACCTAGTTTTCGCGGCATTGACATATTGTTGACATCTCCTTGGCCTGCCGGAGTTACAAATCTGGATCCAAATAAACCACATTTTACTTATCAGGGTTCAAAATTAATTGCATGGCTGGCTGCTCAAGTAAAGCCACGGTATCACGTATCAGCATTAGAAGGAATCCATTATGAAAGACCACCATATAGGTAAATATAATATAATATATTATAATTACTTTTAAGAATGTCCATAGTATAATGTGATAGTTTACTTATAAAAATAATGTTATTTTTTAGGAATCAGAGTCAACAGGATGGCAACATGGAAATAGCAACAAGATTTATAGCACTTGCACCTGTAGTGAATACTCAAAAGAAGAAATGGTTGTATGCACTAAATTTAACACCTGTTGACAGAACACGTTTGTCTGATTTGGTCATGAAAACAACAGATGAAACAAACAGTCCTTATCCAAAGTCAATGTTATCAAGTCAACCTAGTGCACAAAGAGAAGAGCCAACAAAATGCACACAATACTTTTATGACATGGAATCCAAAGATACTACAAAAAGATTGAAACATTCGGAAGGACGTAATAAAAGAGCAAAACCAGAATTTGATCAAGCAAAATGCTGGTTTTGCCTGTCCAGTCCTGAAGTTTCTAAACATTTGGTAATATCGGTTGGAACAGAAAATTATGTTGCTCTTGCTCGAGGTGGATTAGTTGAAGAACACTTTTTAATTTTACCAATAACTCATCATCAAAGTCTTTCTATTTTACCACAAGATGTGAAAGAAGAAATGGATCGGTATAAAAATGCTATTGCAAAATACTATGGTACTGTAGATAAAGTACCTGTATTCTTTGAACGAAATTATAAGACTTCTCATTGTCAGTTGCAAGTTATACCTGTTCACAAAAATCTAGCACCTGCTTTAAAGGAAACATTTATGGTAAATTGCTGTTAATATTAACATTTATGGTAAATTAATATCTTAATATGTTAACTAAAAATACTATTTTACTACTTTTAGGAAATGGCGGAGTGTAATAATTTCAAAATTATTGAACTACCACTGCATACAGATTTGCAGCAAATTGCGAAACCAGGTGTATTGTATTTTTATGTAGAATTGCCAAGTAAAGAAAAATTGTATTATAGAATCAAAAAAGATTTTCCACTCCAATTTGGAAGAGAAGTATTAGCAGCTGATAGAATATTGGATATCAGTGACAGAATTGACTGGAAAGATTGTCAAATGACCAAGGAAGAAGAAATTGAACTGGCAAACAGAATCAGGAAGGAATTTCAACCATTTGATTTAGATATATGAAATTGTATAAAGAATCAACAAATTTATTTTGTAATATATGTACATAAATTGATACATGAATTTTTTCTTAAAATAAGTAACAAAAATAATTCTTTATAATGAAAAACGAGACTACTATTATTCATTCGCCGTTCCCTTTTGTTGGTACAATAATTCATAATCTTCTGGAGTTGCTAAAGGATCTAATCCATCTTTCTTCATTTGCAGTGCTATGTCAAACAAGTAATCATAACATTCTGTCCTATAAAATATATATAAAATATTATAATAAGGAAAAAATGTAGTACAATCAAGAGAAATTAAGCAATTAGCATGTACATAGTCTTTGCATGTTGCCAAGAATCACCCCAAACATAAATTCCATGTCTTCTTACTAATACAGCACATGTTTCTGGATAATTAAGAATGGTTTTATCCAATTCGTATGTCAAGTCTTCTTCAAATGGTGTATTTTCAATTATAGGGACTACGAGTTCTTCATCATAGCGATATGCCCTCCCTAATTTTTGATTTCTTATGCCTGTTATAATATTTAGTATATTTTTACAAATATTGACATACAGTAATATTTAGTAATATTTAAATAAATGTATACCCTTTATCATTTCAAGATGAGTGATACGAAATTCTTTACCAGGCCAATGCAATGTGACCATGACAGCAAATTTCGAATGGGTATGAATTACAGCTCCTGCATTTCTTCTTAAATATGCACACATAAATAATGGAGTACATTGCGATTTTTTCAATTTTTTGTCTGGTGGTAATTCTAAATCCTTCCCATTAATATCTTGTACAAACAACTCATTTGAACAAATGCGTTCCTTTTGAACACCAGATGGAGCAATATATATTTTGTTTCTACAAAAAAATATCATTTTAGTAATACATATTATATTATATGTAAATAGTATGTTAAATGCATGTTGCTAACCCATGTTTAATAGATATGCCTCCACCAGTACCAGTAACCCATCCAAGATTATAAAATTGCCTACATAATTCTGGAATTAGATTTCTTGGGTGTTCCTGTAAGATAGAATAATTTATAGATACAATAATATGTGAATAGTGTAATAGCAATATGTATTGTTAAATATTTTTAATATACCTTCTCATCTTCAAAGAAAGACATTTTTTACAGTTATAACAATTCTGCAATAAATTTTATGATGTATTTCATAAACATTTTATCAAATTCTTATCAGTTTTAGTCGGTAATCACGAGCGAGATATACCCATCGATATCAGTGTGAATTGTGAAAGAATCTGTTCGCTACGGTTACACTTACCACTTATCTTTATGTTATATTATACATATATACTATCTCTCCGTTATGTCGTATACATATACATACATGTCATGCATACTTACATATTTTCAGCATAGAATTGCACATTCAATATACCATGAACGAAGGAAATAGAATCAAAGCGGTGCATAAGGGTCCGTTCTGATCGTCATGAATGTGGTGACACACTACACACTACAGATCCACATATACGTACACGAGGTTGCAAGGACCCATAGATAATGTAAAGTTGGGGCTTCTACGTATATAGTTATGCGTATATATCTACAGTAGCACACTTTTGCGTTTTCGAGACGTAATTCGTATTATTCGACAGCATGTACTTAGCTGTTGCAGGCTGTTGTAGCTAATAAATGAAAATGTATTACTCGACAACTTCAATAGTGGCAGCACTATAGCGCTGCAATATTGCTTCCCGCGGTTCCGCTACATGCTGTCGAATAATACAAATTACGTCTCGAAAACGCAAAAATGGGCCATTGTATGTAGGAAGGTTACACGCTAGATTTATCTTTTATCTAGCGATTGTGACTACGTAGAACCCTCAACTGTGCATTATCGAGAAATGGTTTGAGGCCTCATGGATCCTTGCAACCTCGTGTATGTATATGTAGATCTAGGGCTGTGTGAGTATGCCACCGCATTCATGACATGACGATCAGAACGGAGTAAATACAACTTGTAAACGCATGCGCATTTAAATTAGTTCATGGGAGCGTCAAAATTTTGCCTCTATAAAATCTCTGTATAAAAGATCTTTTTGTCTTTTGTGACAAATGTTTAGTCTTGTTGAAAATGCACTGATTACTCGAGGTGTGATTAGAGATATAATATTAAGTTGCATTCATTGACTCTATTGACATTTTATATGAACATTTTTGTCTAACCTGTAAATGCTGAAATGGCGACTTGGATTACAATAACTACGCGGTAGTGTTTGAATCAGAATTTTTGTAATTTCACTATACTTTTGAAGTAAATGATACTAATTAGGAAATTTTTATCTAAAATATGTTCAATTCAAGATATTTTGTAAACATTATATATAATAAATTAATATATTAAATAACATATATTAATATGAAATACTGGTATTTTTCATTTTAGGCTTGAGAAAGGTTTAAACATAGTAAATCAAATAGATAACAGTAAATTCCGGTTACTTATAAATCGTATCTGTCAAACGCTTCACTCCGGTATTTCTGCAAAAATTTTCAGTGACGAAGAAGAAGAAAAATTGTTAGTGTCGTTGGATTTAAATAAAGACGATTTAGTCATTCTTTTAGAAGCAATAACAACAATTTATAAACAAGCTGCATGCAATATTATAAAACCACAGTCTATGGAAATCTTTTTAAAGGATATTTTTAAAACTGACGATGAAAAGATTCAAATATTTTTGAATGCTTGGGTAGCATATGGTAAAGGAATAATAGATAATTTTAGACAACAATCAATATTCCCTATTCAGGTGTGTTACATAACATATAGCATGTACTTTAATAAAAATGCTTTTATATTTGAAGTAATAAAATATATCATTTTATTTCAGGTCAAAGATATTGATTGGTCATTGAACATACAAGCTGCATCGTCTGCTATCAAAAAGGATGTGCGTCCAATGGCATTACTGCAACTAAATTTGACAGGAGAACAGCAATCTAAATTAACAGTAGAATTTGATAAAAAAGGATTAATTGATCTGTATCAAAATTTAGAGAAAATACAGTCTCAATTAGATGTTCTTAAATAATTTACAAATATTAGTTTTAACTTTTGTAAAAACGCATGTACTATAAAAAATATATTTTTTATAGATAATACACTTCATTTTTATAGCTACTTTAAAATAAGTGATCATTATATCTATTCTAAAAATGTTATTTGTAGGTATATTTTCTTAAAATTTTAGTTATATAACAAGGTAATTCTTATTTTTTGTAACACTGAACAGCTCATCATTTACATATGCATATTTTCATATATTTTAGACGAACTTCTATATTTAGCAACTTTTACATACAAATGAGGACTTCTGTTAGGTACAATATTATTGATACTTGATATATTTTGAATATCTGGATCATTATCATTATACATAGCAGGAGTTCTCGTTGGATTTACAGAATATCGTTCTCCATTCAGTTGTGAAATATGTTTCTTTTCCGATGAAGGTATGGTTTCCAAGATGTGCGTTGACTTCCGGACAAATAGGCGCGCCTTACAAACTACTAACACAACTACAGTAATCATCAGAAACAAAATCACAGCAGTTAAGGTGCCTACTATCCATCCCAGCATTTCATCTAGAATAAAAAATGTTGAGTATAAATTATAGCAGCATTAAAATGAATATGTTTCACGATAATCAATTTTCTTTAAATCTAATAACTTAAGAAATGTTGAGTATATTTCCTAACATACATATATTGTATACATATACAATATTTGTTCGCATACACATGTATGTATACGGTATACACATATTGTATATGTTTACGTGTACACTCTTTCATTTGATTTCAGTATTTTAGAAATTTTTGGACAAAAATGTTTAATTTATTATTTTCATTCATTGAATCTGCTAAATATAAAGTGGCTTGGGATAATTCATAAAAATTCATACATCTATTTTTGCTCAAAATATTTCTAAAATACAGTAAAAATACTTTTAAAATGTATTTACGAAAATTATAAGACTGTAAAAGAAATAAAATGTCAGATCAAGCGAGCTAGCAGAGGGTTAGCAGTCGGACGCTTCCCCGCCTGCGTTAATCGCAATTGTTGATAGCTTTGTATGTAACTGAATTTAACACATCTACCAAAATTCTATGATTTTGAATTTTGAATTTTATACATTTTAATTTTTATACAATTTTATAAATACGTTTAATATTACATATTATACCTAAACAAAGGTACAGAATTGTCGAGAAAAAATCGATTCTTTATTTTATTAAATACGATGCACTTTATAAAAAAATGTGAAAAATTAGTAATATTTCTATCGACTGTTTCTCACAAACTGAATTTATATAAAGCTGGTACCACTAAAATTTTAATAAGAAATATGCATTTTTTTCGAATTTTGGGAGATTTTTCAATTCTTTTTAAACGTGTTTACCTAATCAAAAAAATCACAAAAAATACGTATCAATAATCACGATAAGACCAACATAATAATATAAACTTGGTCAACTGAAAACTCCAATATAAAATCAGCAATTTTATGCTTTCGTATTTAAAAAAAAATTAATTTTGCAACTAGAAATTCTGAAAAAAAATCACAGTCGTATATGCTATTAGGTAGAATGTTCATGATTTTTTTACGTAATTTTTTCTGGAGCAGAACAGAAGAAATTATAGAACTACACTTGCAGTAGGGGTACCGACTTGAAACTTATCACAGAGAGATTTCTGTGGGAACACTATCGAATGGTGTGACCAAAAATCAATTTGATTTGGGGACATTTTTGACCATTTTAAGGTCGATCTATACTCATCAGTTCAGTGTCAGACAAAAATTTGGTTATCCTGGTTTGTTCCAATACATATTTCATCTCGGCACGATCCACAGTGAGGACAAATGGCCATATACATATTCGACACTTCTCTTTTGGTTACTAATGTATAGGTATTATTCATAAAATATGAAATTTACCAATATAATTAATAAATTTAACAAGAAATTAACAATTTTTACAAAAAAGAAATTATTTAAAAACATAAATATAAAACGAAATTAATAATAAATGAACTATATATAAAATTAATAATAATAGATTTATAGTTACAAATAATCCTATATCATTTACACTGTTGTCAATTGCTCAGACATAAGCCTAAAAACTTGTTTTTCACATTTCTATCGCTAGTCCTCAATGGTTCAATAATGTATATCTATCCTTACAGTCTTATTATTTTTCTAATAGGCTGTGACGTTGCAAATACACGACGTCACCGCCCGCCCCACGAGACTATTCTGTTATCACGATCAGGACCGAACCGCCCGCGAATGGGTCCGAGAGCGCTTTTCCCGAGGAAACCCATGTAAGAACCGCGAATTCCGGCTCATATTTCTTTGCGCGTGCCGAGCACGGCTACATTTTTAAAGTCGCGCGAAGGGCGCGCAGACCCACCACTTGCTCGAGAGATACCCGCCGCCAGGACGCACAGTGGTCGGAAATCGCTAAAACGTGGCCAAAATGTCAAAAATGAATTTTCGGTTAGGCGTATGGCCTTTGCCTTACTGGATACTCAGGTAATGACTCTATCGGAAACCCAAAGTAAAAAGGTCTTATCATGTATGACTGCCAAATAGGAGGAGTACAAATATCGCGTTCATTCATCACGCAGTTTTCGTGCAGCGAACTACGGTCCCAAAAAACAAGTGTGACGGTTACAATTTTAAGAGAAGTGAATTTTTTTTTGTGTGTGCAATGAATGCTGTTCCTGGAAGTAAGTACTATTCATAATAATAATATTGGGTTTATATTAATCAGTGTTTACTATCTATAAAGACGAAGATAAATTTTGATGCGTTGATTTTAGAAATGTATACTAAAAGTTGTATATTCCACAATATTCCACTGAGATTTTTGTGTATGCTTGTAGTAAACACTATGTAGCTTAAATTATTTTGAAAAGTAGCTGCCCCAATTTGCCCCTTTTGTTATGCGATCCATTTTTGTGACGCAAAGATAGTCACGGTACTAGTTACAAGCATGTTTTCTCGATAAATTTAGAACATATAACAAAATTTGTTGAATAAACATTGTATGGTTCCACTTATAGAATTTTTTTATACATGTTTTGAACAAACCATATTTTTTTATTGTTTTTAAAAAATAAAAAAAAATTTTCGAATGATTAATGCATCATTTTTATTTACTTTCAGGTTCTTCTGATAATGAAATACGTTTCTCCAGAAAAGAAATTTACCATACGGTTAAAATTACCTGAATGATGGATTAAGTATTATCTTCACATACCCGACTGCTACATATTACGAATCCGCCATTTTGTTTTTTTGTAGTTTTTACATCAGATTCATATTCGAGGGCACGAGAAATATAGGAATACTAATTTTCGAGAGAGTGCAATCATTTTTTATGTTACGCATCCGCCATATTGAATCCGCCATTTTGTTTTTTGTCTTTTTTACATCATATTTATATTCAACGGCACGAGAAATATGGGAATACTAATTTTCGAGAGAGTCCAATAATTTTTTGTGTTATGCATCCGCCATATTGAATCCGCCATTTTGTTTTTTGTAAATTTTACACCAGATACATAATCAGCGACCCGAAAAACTTCAGAGTATCAATTTTGAACTAATTTGGAATACTCCTTCCTATTTTGGCCACGTTTTTGCAATTTCCGACCACTGTGGGACGCCCGGATCAGAAAAGGAAACTCCCACGCGCGTGGGTGAGAGAATTGGGATCGCCGCTCACTGATCAACCCGGAGGATGCCGGCCGCGAGGAGCAACCCCCTGTCGGAACAGCTGACCCAAGAATACCTCCTCGACACCAGCTCATCATACGACGAAAGGGGCTCGTAGAGATGGGGCGGCGATGCTCAGGGGCAGGGTTAAACGCCCACGGTCGCGAGAAGCGGCCGTCATGTAGGTTTCCGGTCCAGGGCCCAAGGACCAAGCGGGAGAAAAGTCCGAGCGAAAAGCGGAAGAGGGTACTCGGCCACTACGACGAGTAGCGCCGTGCCCTAGGCCAGGGCCAGGATTTAGTTACTCGCGACGGCCAGTTTTCGAGGGCTACGCCTCCTTTACCCGGCCGCGCGTCTCGCTCCCCGCGGCGGCCGTAGTTCTCAAGGCAGCTCAGGCTCGTACCATGCAGCATAGACGATATTCGTGGCGCATTAGAGCGACACCCGTACCAATAGGTTTCCACATTACCGTTGAGGTACTACTGTCAATGCGTTTTTTTTATCAGTGTTGCAAGGAACAGCAGCCAAACAGATATTTTATTTTTGTACATTGTATTTTATACATTTTTATAAATAATACATTGCAGTTTTTCATCCCTGTACTGTTTTAAATTGCACGTACTCATTTTTGCTAGAAATGCATGAAAACCGCCGTCTACTGATTTCATACCTCATTATTTGTGCTGTGATACAAGTGTCACTGGAATTTTTATTAGTGCATAGGTATGTGGTGACAAGTGTGAACCTATTAACCACCAGCTGTGCGGTTCGTTGACCTGACCGGTACAACCCTTGGCTTTCGGCACTGCCGCATACTTGAGGCCAGCTGTGCAGTTCATCACCGAGAGACCCAGTGACCCACTCTTCCAAGCAACAAGCGGATTAACGGCTAAATAAGTGAGTTTTTACAATACGTAATTCTAAATTGCCTACTCTTTCGCTTGTTCACTTCCTCTTCGCGGTGATCCGCTAACGCTCCAGCGAGGGGATCCTCCTGACGCGCCGTACGATCTTTGCCAACACGCGTCTAGGTCGCGCTCTGATTGGTCAGTATTTTTCGTTAATAACTCCTAAACGAAGCCCCGGCGGACATTTTTGCAAAGGAAAATGTTGCTTCAAATCGCCCCAGGAAGCACCCATTTCCCGGAAGAACGATAGTTTTGGGACAACCTGTATAATAAACATCAAATATTTATTTTACCAATTATAGGTTATACGATATCGTATTTAACTATAGAGAGTGAAAATTATAAAGCGTTACAGACGAATATCTACAAAAATATTGATTACTAGCTACTCGTGGCGTACCTGCGGCACGCCCTCGCAGCCAGGCCCTCCGGGCGGGTTGCCCTTGCGGGCGGCGCACAATGCGCGTACGAATGACGTCGCAACTTTTGATCGACTGGACTTTCGCATGGACAGAATTTCATGTCAACCAAATGATTTATTTTCTTGTATTAACTTTGAAATCACCTTAAATCTCGAGGTGTTTTATTTACATTTCGATTTCGATTGCAAGATCGATTCGAAACAAACAGGCCCCATCTCCAATTATAGGAATTACGGTGTGAGGCACCATAGTAGTACCATTAATACCATTAATTTTCAATAATTCAACAGTCATTGTGTATGGATAACTGTGAAGAAACGGTGTGAAGCAACAGTTTGGTCGAGTAAGAATAATAAGTCTTAGTCTTAGTAGGAATAAGAAAAATAGCTACACATATTAATACATCCCGCGCAACACTTTGCTTGCGAGAAACTCGCTACGTCGTCACGGCCCTCTCGCGGCGGAAAGGTGTACCTATCGCAAAAAGGCTCAACCGAAAGCATGTAGGGTATGCACCCCCTTAGGGGTCGAATTTTTAAAAACGCCGAAATAGGTGTTTGATTAATTATATCAAAGAGCATTAAGACCAAGTATTAAGAAAATCCGACCACAAATAAAATATTCCTCATACAAATGTTGCAACCCCTTTTCACCCCCTTAGGGGTTGAATTTCGAAATATCCTTTCTTATCTCTTGTATAGATCATAAAGGAAATCTCTGTGCAAAATTTCAGCTTTCTAGGGCCAACGGTTTAGCCTGGGCGTTGATAGGTGAGTCAGCACTTCATTTTTATATATATAGATATGCAAAAACGTTTCAGATGAAAGTTGTTTAGTTTCGAGGGGGGCATCATGTGGTGGGACTTTTATTTTTCCGGGTGGACACTCCAAGGTGAGATAAAGGTCAATTTTCCTTTTTTATATGGAATGATATGTTTCTGCATCCACCACCAAATAGTGCGTTTTAAGATGAGTTCACTGACTCAAGGTCATTCATGGTCAAACATACTGGGAAATGCAGGAAAGGTATGATCGTTTTATTTGTACTTGAGTTCAATATCAGCATTACTCAGGACAATATCAAAGTCATTGTCAATGAAATGAAAACAAACGTATTTATGTATTATTGTACTCTTCTGCAAGATAGTCAGTTTACTTTCATTACTATTCGTGCTAAGGTATTCTTCGCTGAACGATAGTGCTTAAATATGTAAGCGGTGAAAATGTAAATGTATATGAAATTATTTTGATATGTTTATGGTACTGTTTAGTATTTGTTCGATTTGTATGCACAACGCTATCCAAATCGACCATCAAAATCGCATATTGCATTTAAAAGACTAGGACAGCGTTTTCTCCGTTCAAGGTTCTGTGCCAGTGAAAAGAAATCGACCTCGGATTGTGGCTAACGATAACATCGTTACTGATGTATTGGCACGAATTAACACGGATCCTCATGCAAACAGCAGACAAACTTCAAGAGAACGTGGAATTAGTCAGACAACTGTATTGAACATTTTACATTCCAACAAGTTCTATCCATACCATATAACATTGCATCAGGATTTGTACGGACACGATTTCGTCAAACGATCGAACTTCTGCAATTGGATTCATCAGAAGATAGTTGAAGATGTTTCGTTATTATCTAACGTACTATTTTCTAATGAAAACATTTACGAAAACAATTCGCTCGATCTAAGCGTTTTCTCGGTTCTCTGGGTGCGCTTAGATCGTGCGTCCACACTATTTTTTTATGCCTGCCTGCCCCAAGTCGCAAAGGAAGCCGAACGTAGGAAAGGAAAGCAAGTAAACACGATCGCGCGGTCGACGGCGCGTATCGGTGAGACAATACTGATAGGGAAATAGAACAGGGTATCACTGCTCGCCCCTTATGGTCGGATAGAGGGGGGACACCAAGTGGCGTCGTGAAACAAAGTACAGTAAACGCTCTTTCGTTGTCCAAAGGCCGGGGGGCTGAGTGGACAACGAGCGTCACGGAACATGCTTTTTGATTTATGTATGATTGCGTCTTATCTATCGCGCCGGGCGCACCGAGCGAAACTTCAATAGAGAGCCGAACATAGAGAAGGACAGAATGAAATACGGATCGCATAACCGAAGCGTGTCGCCGTCGTCGGCTGTTCGTTCGCGTCTCTTTCTTTCTAATACGCTGTCCGTCATTGCCTTCGAAACTTTCATCGTCGATAAAACCACTTAATACAGTTCAAAAAATATCGTGTTTGGTGTCATTTTAATCGGAAAAATGCCAGAAATAAGGTAGTGAAAGTCCTATACACAAATAATGAAAATTAAGAGATTTGTAAAATCGATTACTCGAATCAATGTAGTAGTGTTCACACTGATATACCCGAGCCGACATCAATCGTCGCCGCCCTGCGGAGCGACTCAGCGTTGACAGGCGGTGGAGTGGGTAGGCACTGGACAACGAGCGTGCCGTAGGTTTTGGACAACGAAAGAGCGTCTACTGTTTAGGCGCGAAGAGAGCACGATGGAAGCGTGGCGCGTGATCGCACGTGTCTTATAGTACAGGCAGTTCCAACCTATTCCCCTCCGACAACTGCAAGGTCCCCCACCATCGAACCTCTTCCCACTACTACGCACAGTCGTAGAGTCAGCGAGTGGCACGGTAGTGGTGGCAGTTGTGGCACGGGAGGGAACAGGGACGAGGTTCGACGAGCTCCCTACTACTACACATCGTGACGATGAAGTCTAAGAGTGGGAGAAGAATCTGAGCGGGGAAGGTGCCTCGAAAAGCCCCGTGGCTTCTCCTTGGAACTGCTTGTTATAGTATATTAGAAAGTTATGTATACTTATATATAATATTATTTTTTACTTGTTTTTAATGAAATTTTACCAATATATTCGTGACATACCGAACTAGCTATAATTTGGCCCATATTTATTGTACATGTGAAGCATAATTTATACTTTATCATACATTTAACACATGCTATATATAACATACGTTTACAAAAACAACTTAACATCTCGAAAATATATTCTCGAAGTATTGAATTTTGCAAATTAACGAAGCTACAGCCCGTTGGAGCATGGTGCAGGCTTGCAGATATGCCTCATCATGAAAATTTTGATGTGAATTAGGGCTCTTCGTACAAGAAACCTCCCTTAAAACAAGACGACGACCGATTTTTCATTTTTCTTCATTTATTTTCGATTCAATTAATGTTTAGTGAAACGGCTATTTAAATGCACAAAGAAAAGCATTTGATTACAGACAATTAGCAAAATTTACAACATACGTGCCAGCGAAATTATTTTTGAAAAAGTTGTTTCCTGTCTGTGTGTTATTAATTTAGGATTGCATAATGCAATACAATAAGTTTTTAATTTTGGCCGACTGTCGTAGTCGCTGTTTACCGTCAATTAAACCACTAAATACAGTTGGAATTATGTCGTGTTTAGTGTCATTTTAATCAGAAAAATGCAAGAAATAAATTGGCCAAAGTCCCATAAAAAAATAATGTAAAATAAAGAAGTTTTGTAATTGGATTAGTGGTAGTGATTCATAGCGATATACCCGAGCCGGTGTCGAATTACGGAGGAGGGTTACACTGCCCGGCGACCGAGGCAGTTCGAGCTTCGCGGCCCCTGGCGGGGTATGCTCTTCAGTGGAATGGGTAGGCACTGCGCTTAGATCGTGCCCCTCACATTGCGCTTAGATCGAGCGAATACTGTAATCATTTTGACCACATACTGAACGAAACTGCAAATAAAACGATCCTACCTTTTCTGCATTTCCCTGCAAGTTTGACCTTGAATAACCTTGAGTCATAGGTAATTGAACTCACCGTAAAACGTAATATTTGATGGTTGATGCAAAAACGTATCATATCATTTAAAAAAAGAAAGTTGACCTTGACCTCACCTCCCCCTCGATACTGAACAACTTTCATCTGAAACATTTTTCGTATAATCAATATTTTTGCAGATATTCGTGTGTAACGCTTTATAATTTTCACCCTGTATAATACCAAAATTAACAGTAATTAAATACTTACTGGTGACAAGATACGTTGGTAGCAGAACTGTATTTATCATTGCTTTAGGCCTATTTTGAATCACTTAATACACAAAATTCACACGGAGTAAACAAACTTATTCAAGTGATAGATAATGTGTAATAGCGTGGCGGCGTAGTGTCAGTGTCGGACTGCTGTGTCGGCCATTTTGAAATTATCTTAAGAACCATTTTGTGACGTCACATTTTAATCTGATGTTTGCTTCACTCGACTCTCGGCTTTTCTATATACATACTCTACCTATGCCGGGTCTATAATTATACATTCTAACGTTGCAAGTAGGCGACGTCACCGCCCGCCCCTATAGCCAATTCCTGTTACAACAACCGGGACCGAACCGCCCGCGAACGGGTCCGAGAGCGTTTTCCCCAACGAAGAATATGTAAAAACCGCGAAATCCGGCTAATATTTCTTGCGCGTGCCGAGCACGGCCACATTTTTAGAGTCGCGCGAAGGGCGCGCGGCCCCACCACCTACTCGAGAGATACCCGCCGTCAGGACGCCCGGATAGAGAATGGCCAAGGAGGAAAGGAAACTCCCACGCGCGTGGGTGAAATGAATGGGATCGTCGCTCACGGGCTAACCAACCCGGAGGATGCCGGCCGTGAGGAGCATCCCCTGTCAGAGAAGCTGACCACGCATACCTCCTCGACGCCGGTTCAGCATACGACAAAGGGGCTCGTAGAGATGGGGCGACGATGCTCAGGGGCAGGGTTAAACGCCTCCAGTCGCGGGAAGCGTTCGTCACGGAGGTTTCCGGTCCAGGGCCCAAGGACCAAACGGGAAAAAGTCCGCGCGAAAAGCGGAAGAGGGCACTAGACGGCTACGACGGGTAGTGCTGTGCCCCAGGCATCGAGAGTGGGGGGAAAGGAACCGCGACGCACCGCGTAGCGAAAATTAGGCGATCACTGTCGTTACGGCTCTCGTGAGAAACACACGTCATCGCGAATATTTCTCCAGATTGAACAACGGCTCTCGTTTTCGTTCTCATTCCGTCCTCGCTTCACTCTCGTTCCATTCTCGTGTCGTTCTCGTTGTGTTCTCGCGTGGTCGTGCTCACCGTTCCCGTGAAGTATCAGTGCCCGGAACGCCAGGTTCACCGTGGACCATTTGGACGACTCCCGAGACGACGCGGACGCGAGCGACCACCCACGAGAAGAGGTAGCAGGAAGAGGTAAGTCGAGTACAGTTTTCGCCTAATAATTGAACATCGCGAAGTGGCCCGGCGAGGTAGGGATACCTGGTGGCGTTACCTTCTGTAACGTCCTCCGTCGGAGACGCGAGTCGAGTCGCGCGTCTCGTCTCGACCGCGGGATCTCGCACCGCGGAGGTGATACTGTGAGAATTAAGGAAAATCGCGAATAAATAATCAGAGCTGGAAGATTTCCTCGGGGGAAGCGCCGGCGCGAGTAGTGCAGGGTAGGACCGGTAACGTGAAGAGCGGAACCCCGATCGTCCCGACGGACGATCTTTCGAGATCGGGGAGCCCCGCGAGCGAGCGGGGTTGTACGGTCGTTGCGACAGTCCCGTATACTCGGATCACGCCAACCACCTGCCGAAAACAATTATATAACTGACAACCGAGCGCTTGGGGGACAATAACACCGGTCCGGAAAATTGTATGAAGAGCGCGGGCTCTCGGGTGCGGCCACTAGGCCGCTATTTTGTAACCCCTAAACGCACATTAAAGTAAGATCGAGCCAAATTGTAGTATATTTCATAACACCAACGCGATCCGCCCTGCCGTGAGGGCTGTCCCCGTTTTCCTCCCGTGTCCGAACCTTGGTACGTGACCTTTCGTATCTCGCCGATCCTCGGAGGCGCCCGCGAGTCGGCTCAAACCGATAGGTCGCGTAGATTAACGTTTATCGGTATCCTTCCGGTACCTGGCGCCCAATAAAGTAGAGTTGCGAGCATCTCGAACCCTTCTCAAGTCGCCTTCGGATACGCACGGATATGTATGAACACGGAAAAAGGGCCTCAGACAGGCTCCGTGCCCGGACAGTCGAGTACAAACCTTTATCCGCCTATACCTTATGAACGAAATTCGAAACAGTACTCCGAAAAGTGTCCGATTTCGCCTGGAATGATCAAAGTCATTCAAGTAATATGTAATTCTTTCCTTGATTACTTTTGTGAGCTTTTGTGAGCTTTAGGTAAAGCATCCTACAATGTTGTTTGCCCCGTGTTGACATTTCCAATATTATACGGTTCATAATTTTTTTTTTAATGTTAGCTTCAGATTCTCAACACTATATTTCAGTCTTTAATGGAGTATTACTGCATCGAGGAATTAAAACTCGTTTTCTAATCAAGATATGGAATTCTGCAAGTTCCTGCAGTTTTATAAAAATGCAAAACACTATATGTGTATAAAATGTGATAATTGTCAGAGAAATAGCCAATATTTTTATTTTTAAGTTGTAACGCGACGAACAATGAGGCAATGCCAGAGGCGTCTCGATTACTACTCATGGCAACAGAAGAATGGCAGCGGGGCCGAAATCCCGCAAAACTTTGAGAAAACCGAGGGATCAAGAACTTTCTAGATCTTTGGTAACGCATTGTTGATAAGGTTAGTAACGATTTGGTATAAATATCGGTAGAAAACAGCGGAGCGTTCACTTACGCTGTACTTGTAGGAAAGGACGAGGTAAGACCACGGTCGCCCATGGGATGGGAGAGTACGAAGCTATACTATCGGACGTCCAGCAGCCCAGGAAAAGACAGAGGTTATTCCTGAACGACTATCTGTCGTTCTAGTTTTCAATCTACTGTTCATGTCTCACAAGAAGTCTCGCGGGACGGCACAGCGACAAAGTGGGTCCTCGCACGCACCCAATGGTTAGATTTTGACGTTACACACTTTAGCCAATAATTCGGCTAGAAACGAAACTGTGTGGAATGACCCAATCGGACGGTTCGCAGCCGCATACCTGCCAGGGGACTCCTCGTGAGGTACAGAGAATATTTTGCGTCGCCCTGCTTTTTTGAGGAACACTCGCGGGTGGCGCGTGGATGAATCTCCACTCAAGGTTGTAAGGCTTGAGCCCGGTAAGATCGCGAACGCGTTGACTCGCGAATGCCCTCGCACGATCGCTACTGTCCGCCAAATTAATATTGGGCAGCCAGTTCAATGACTTTACGTGATTACAAAGACAACGATTGATCGATTTAAACATAATGACGTTAACAGACGTTAATGAAAGCGTTTCGTCCCGGACCTGCTAGGGGACTCATCAGTAAGGCTGATCTAGCAGGTCCTGCCTTATACGCTATCGCACGCGAGAGATATTGAATTATGCGACGCAGAATTTAGAGTGATTGTCCTGATCGATGGACAACAAATACCGAACGCAAAGTCTGGTATGCAAACTCGTATTGAATATTAGTAAGACAAGACCCGTGCGTTGTCTTGTCTACCCGAGAACTGGAGACTGTCACGACTTCCAGTCCTAACACGGTGAGTAAGAAAATGCGCTGATTGGTTTCTGCCGAAAGTTGCATTTCCCAATCAGCGCCCTTTTGACTTTGTAGGCTTCCTTCCATGTACTGTAAAACCACATGTACTGTTCCTGCGCGACGAAACAGAGAATACAGAGTTGCTTTCTGGCCGCCTGAGAGGGGCATCGTGTGATTCCTCTGCACATTTTCGGAAATCCGTGCTGCTGCCGCTCCTCCAGAGGGAGAGTACGATTGAAATAAACCGGACGCCTGATTGTGGATTCTCGTATGGTGGTGAGATGACAGCGAGGTCCCCGGCAGCAGTGCCAGATGAGGGGAGGGAACACCAATTAAAGCTTACCGCGAAAGTTACCGTCTCTCTGTCAGTACCGGACACATGCATAACAGAGACAAAAAGCACATCACGTGACTGGGCCACGGCGGAAGCGTGGGGAATAGCGTCGTAGAAGACGAAGGTAGAGTGGTGACACAGGTCTTTCCCCGGGGACCTTCTTGTAATCTCATATTCGTTGCTAGCCTCCTTGAAAGACTTCATTGTAAAATTTATGAAACACGCAATGTCTGTGATCTAATCACGAAATGATCACTGTGATTGCGAAACCTTTAAACTCAATCCCTACCCTACAAAGTTTATTTATTTTTTAGTATGAAGAAATATAAAATCTTTTGTCTACTTGTTTCAAATATCCCAAAGACTGATATTTGTAGACTTTTGCAATCCTCTGTAGATATTATATTACAAGCAATATTAAATATTAAGAAAGAGTAACACATACCACCTAAGCCATTTAACAGAACAACTGATGCGCTGCCCAATTCTTCATCGCCAAATTCGTTAGCTGCTGTAAATTTGCACGTCCATAGTCCTAAATCCGAATTATCGGGTTTAAATTCTAACGTGCATAGTCCTGTGCCATTGTTCATTTGAATATTATACCTAAAAATCCAAAAAAACGCTTAGAGAAATTCAAGTTTATCATTCCCCGAGATAAAGAGATTGAATGTACCTTCTGGTTCCGCTCATATTTTGATAAATATGAATCTTCGATGCATGGATCCACTGGCACTGTACTTCCGATAACACAGTTTCTACTTTGCATGCTAGCGTGACCATATGATGGGGCACCGCCCATACTGCCATAGTCACGGGGTCTAAAAATCATCAATCCTGTTTATAATCAACGTTTCATTTTACGTTTCTTTTTTTTTTACACAATTACTGAAAGTATCGAAGTGTCTTCTTCGGTGCAAATCCTTGGAGAGGAACATATAGATCAAGGCGTGCGTTCGGTGCTCAAATTGTGCGCAAGCAGTTTTGTGTGACTCCCTGCACATATAGCAACAGTGGATTACTTACAACTCCTAGCAATTTTTAGAAATACTCCATTATCATAGTTGAAGATGAAAAATATACCATGGTTTAATGCATTCCTCAATATTCAGTGACTTCTGTTTGAAATGTCATGTTTAATCTTAAAGAACATAGTAAAATAATGAATCTATCCAGAATGTGGCAAAAAGTCGCCAAACAAAATTGGCACCATATAATTTAATAAAGAATACGAGACCACTATAACGTATCCAATAAATCCAATTATATGACTCGTTCAGCAAATACGTAATAGTAAACATTCTATTACATGATAACATAAATAGTGTTGCTTTCGAGCACTTTCAATTTAACACCGGGGAAAGTTTAATGTGGTGCATAGATATAATTTCAATGACACGTACAAGGAGAACTTAAAAATATAAATATTATCTGCATTGAACCATTATTACAAATGTACTAGTGCGAACTCGATCCAATCGTTAGTATTGAAAAGACAATGATAATGATACAAAGTGCAGTGAAGTTTTCGTATTACCATTTATTCAAAGTAATCTTTTACAATGCCGGAAACCGACGTTTAAACGCACAAGAAAACGCACGATCCAGTTCGGATGGCAGATTCTCGAGTTTGCTCACTTTGGGAACTTAACAGTAATTCAATGGCACACGAGGATAATAGTTAGAGAGGCGTTCTAAAGTTTGATTTGTTACACGCATTGTGGTCTCGTGAGCCGGGTCCTTCGATCCGCCTTCGAATGTTTCTCGCCATAAAAATTCCGAGTACCACACTTTGTGCCTTATAGAAGTACAGTGATAGGTTTCGGATGCTATAATTGAATCTACGAATCATGTTTTATCAAGCCACCAGAATGTTGCATTGTTCGAAACGACGCGACGCGACGGTGAACATTTTAATAAAAGGGGAAGCTTATCGGTAAAAATTGTCTACTTAAGGTTAAATTTAGCACATAGCTGGATATAGAGTGAGCATAGTAAGAATGTATGGTAGTATCCTACAATTCTGTTTTATCGAGATCTTATCGCACTACGATTAAACATGATACAAACTTTCGCAGTGTTTCTGTATTCGTCGCTGGATTCGTCCAGTCGATTTTCCCGCCCTTTCGTCAAGTACGCGTGGTCGCGGCTAGTCAACTGACAACTCGCTAGCAATTCTCTAACGAGTTCTAAGTTTTATTAGCACACAAGGGTCTCCTCGAGGACTTAGCAAATAAATATTCTTAATCTTAACATTCGAAGCTTAACGAAACTTGACGAGTTCCAAATATAGTCTTTTCTTTTTTAAATAATTACTAACTAATGCGCCTCGAATCTTATGTATTACTAATGTGCAAACGATGCTTTTCGCTTCTGTGTTGAATCACGAAGAAAACTGCTTCGCCGTTTGCTAAAATTCTTTCGGGCCAGACACTGTTGCTTTGAAAAAAACCTCGGATTCTGCTAACTGTAAGGTTAGTAACTAGACTGCGGATCTTCGTACAATAAAAAAAAAATTGTCTACATCAGTTGCAAGAAACAGCAGCCATGTGCAAGGCTTGCCAGTTTCTTTAATAGTCTTTATAAGATGAAAATGATATATTGATATGTTTCTATTCTTTTAATCTTTGTACAATTTTCAATTACACCAACTCATTTTTTCTGACAAATGCATAAAATCCGCAGTCTACTAGTAATAATATACTTTACTTGTCATACATCAGTTTCAGTTATGAACTCAAAACTATTATAATAAAAATTTTATGTTTATGTTTGGTTCACATTTGCCGAAACGGAAGGATTTTATTTACATTGTCTTTTTTTATCCGAGAATAAGTTATAAAAATAAATTGTACAAAAACAACAGTTTCGAAATGACTTTTTCAATTTTATTAGTTATGTAAGGGATTGGAATGTTTGTTTCAAATATATTCGGCATCCTTTGCTAGAGTTCAAAGCTTTCGATTCGCCTAAAATACAGACGAAATAGAAAACTTTAAAGTGGATATTCTGGTCCGCCGCGCCGAGGTTATGCAAAACAGTATCGCGTAGCTAGATCGAAGTACGTTAGGCGGGGAGTGTTTTTTCAAAGCGTGGTTTTGAACACTTTTGCCATCGATAGCGACAGTCTACAATAAATAATACGAAGAATGACAAGAAACGCAGCGAAATTGGCCGCCAAAAGGTACACACGCGATGCGTTTCGCGTGCCTAAAACTACCGTTTATTCTAAGTGTGGATTCAGACGATTAGCTTGTCGTTGGTATACGCGGCTAACAACTATGCTAAATGGGAAATCATTTGAGCGTAGCCTTGCCGTTGAGCACATAAGTAAGGAAGGATGAATGACATTGAGTGATAGATGTTATTTGACGAAAAGTGCGCATTCGCGAGCGTGCTGTTGCGTTTATAGAGAAAATATACTCAATAGATTTTCCATAGTGCGCACAGAATCATTAGACGCACGTTGGGTACAACACGAAATAACTGTGAAACAAACAACATGAAATAACTGTTATTAATGGGACGATATCGGACTATGTTATATGCTTGGCGTTCTTTCTAATGATGTATCCGATGCGAAAGGAAAGCGGACGGAATTATAAATCGTTGATCCGTCGTTAAGTTTCCAGGCGTAATGGCCCCTAATCCTTATCGTAAATCATCGTGAGCAAAACAATACAGTGATAGCAAAACAATGACACATCAATAAGATCTAATACTAATAAATGCAAATATGATCGCATGAAAAATGCCTGGTAATGAGCAACGCACATTTACCATTTATAGTAGAATCGTTGATATACAAATAAAGACTACAAGATGTTGCAAACCGAACGACGGAATTTGGAGGAAAAACGATAGAATGGTATATGAAAATAGAACGCCTCGTTGTGTATATATGTGTGTGTGTGTGTGGGGGGGGGGGGGTGCGCGCGTGCGTATGTGTGTGTGTGCGTGTCTGTATGTGTGTTTATCGATAAATATTTGCTCATACTCCGCAAATTTTTCAAGCGGAATTATTCTTTGCACGTCTGTTTTGGCGACGGTGTACACGTAGTTGATAAATAGTTCCCAAGCGGTAGCGCATTCTGTATACGTACAAAATCGCGTGAACATTATATGGTATTTGAAACGGCATGCAAATTCCATCACCACCGCAACGCCTTCACCCACAACAGTCTTCGAGAAACCTAGACGGAATTTACTCCGACAAGGAAACACATTGAAGTATCAACCGCTGGTTTTTATGAAAACATACTGACAAGTGAGATGTAGTTTTCATAAAAAATAGTCAACACGTGCTTTTCAGCTGCTAATAATGACTAAAGAGCAAATACTCTTAAAATTGAGGTCTGTAAACTTATTTCCACAAATCAATACAAAATGGACATTTAATTAAATTCATTATTTCAGAAGACTGAAAATCGGGTCAATTTATACCAATCGTAGCGACATAATTAAATAATGCAGTAATCTCACAATAACGATTTTAAGAAAATTATAAAGTTTCCATTGAAATAGTACAGACATCTTTAGTCTTTCATTTTTGGAAGTCAATTCGATTAGGCTCTATAAAATGATATTATGAATGCCTCCATTGACTCTAAAGTGACACTGTTCTTGCCACTATAAACATGAACTAGCTCAAAATGTAAACTGACATAACTGCCCTGAAGCGGTTTAATTAGGAATTAGAAATATGACGTTTTGAGCATCGATGACTGTTCCATCTTCAAAATCGTCATTTTTTGAGTTGTGTCACTGTTAATGCCGTGGTGTAACTACATTAAAATATTTCAAAATAGATTTTCGTAACTTTAAAAAAAAGTTTCCCCCTCCAATATTGAATATTAGTAGCTAAAAAATATGTGTTAACTATTTTTATAAAGACCGGTGAAACTTCATCAATTCGATGATCGGCGCTTCAATAAAACACTTGCGAGTTTATAATGCTAAGATCCATAATCGATGATTAATTATCACCATTGCAATCAACTGCTCCTAACCGTATCCTCTAATGATAAAGCTCGCGGTATATTGGCAAACGTCTTTAGATTTTGAAAATATCTTCATTGAAATCTGTTTCAGCGAGTAAATGTTTCGTCTTGCGATGTCGATCACAAAAATATCAATGTTCGTTGTACGATGTACAGTAATATACACAGTGTACAGGGCAAGTCACTAGACGATTCAATCGAAACTGATGCGAAGCTTTCAATAGGTTCAACAAGTCTGACAATGAGTTATTGTTTTGGAACTCATAGGAGCGCGATAACGTTTTAAAGCATGCACCGATGTATCATCAGAATTATAAATATTATGATACTTTAAAAGAATCGCTGCTAACTGTAGAACTATTGACGCATGCATCGACCCGAGCTTGAGCCAGAAAATATTACAGTTTTGTGAGAAAAAGAATAAAGCAGACTCTTTTTCACGTTTAATATTCTACAACTATGCGAAGGCGGAAGAATATCAGAAATGCTTATCGATTTTCTGTGGTTTCGATAAATTAAAAAAGAATATTGTATCTTCTATCTTTGTGTCTTATAGTCCGGCGACTCATCCTGTACAATAATACGTAAAACACAACATACTACGTTTACACTGTACACACTTCAGGATCTATGGCCGATCGTCGATTTCGACCGCGTCTCAAAGTCCTCGCGAGAAACGCTTTTGTCGGTTGTGGATACGTCGCGTCGCGCGATTACGTCGACCACAGATCCAAGGATCGATGACTCATTAATGTTTGATACCCTCACCGTGGAAGGAACTTCGCGAACCCATCTCAGGATTCGATGATACCTGGTTCCAGAAGGCTCAGTTTGGCCGGCGGCGCATCCGTGTAGTTTTGTCTGCCGCGTATCCTGGCGCCGCAGGTCCAGAGTCCTTCCTGTTCCGCCAGCGCGTGGCTCAATCGAACGCTACAGTCCCTGGCTTCGGCCCCGACCGCAGGAAACTGTTTAACAACCACCGTGGTGTTTGAGTTCACTGGTGTCAGAGACCATCGACACTGTTCCACCGCCGATGATGTTACGCAGCGAAGGAGTACGGACCCTCCGGACGATATCTGTATGCCCTGCGAGAGCTCCGAGAATTTCACCTCGTCTGGAACGATTTATATGTCGCGTTAGGAGTTATAAGCAGAGTGCGGTGCACTTGATTGATCGTGCGGTCTTACTATCAGAACTTCATTTCAAATATCATTAAAGAACGTATTTTTGAAATTTATCACCCTCTAATCGTTGAAAAAGTAAAAAAGGAAAGACGTAAAAAAACTGGACCAATCGACTGGAAAAATACCATAGTTGTACCTTATGTTGAAAACATTTCTAGTGACATTAAAAAAGTAGGATTCCACAGAATATTCAAAATACCACATTGCCTAAAAAATTGGTTTGCTGTTGGAAACTGCTATCAAAGATAAAAAAGATACCATTATTAAAGAATTATAATATAGTATATTCAATACCTTGTACGGGATGTAGTCAAATATACATTGGACAAACATCAAGACATTTGGAAACACGTATCAGGGAACATAAACGTAACATCTTTTTACAACCAATACAACACACTGCATTAACGAGGCATGCAATGGAATTTCATCACAAATTTGATTATGAAAACGCAAAAGTAGTAGACAAAGAAAAAAAAAACTTACACCAAAGAATATTATTAGAAATAATTCACATGATTAAACTGAATAATATGAATATTACGCAACATTACTGAACCAGTAATGTTTTATTTATGATGAATGTTTCCAATATATAAAAATTCTTTCGCCATTTCATCAAAGCAATTAACAACTACCTGTTATCACATACAATCATAATTGTATGTAGTAAGGTCAATATCAATTTGGATATTAATAAAATGTTACCATAACACCAACATGGTATATAATAAGTTAAAGTTTGTTGTAAAGTCATTTCACGTTTTGAATTCACCGCCAAATATCGATCTGTCAATACATCGATCAATGAGAAGGGATCATTTTCAAATGTTTCACAGTTTTGTCTCAGTGTTTGGTCTACTGACATGGAACTTGCACATGTTTTCACCGGTTTCATAAATTTAAAAATTCCCTCTTTTTGTTAAAATATTTGTTCATCCTGCATACAGAAAGTAAGTATTGGTTTTTACGACCCCTTTTACGACACTATTTGTGTCACAAAGTCATGTGATTAATCTGAATAATTTTCAAAACATAAAAAAAAGCTACAGAAGGTGTTTCACGAAGCAGCTAAAAATTACAACAGTAGACACGCTAGTACGAGTTCGATGTCCCGCAGTCGCTAGGATGTATTTTCAAGACATTTCAGGACATTACGTGTCCAGTTTTCAAATATTTCTCATTGTTAGCTTTCATTTACTGTTGAATTTGTAAACATTTGTATGATTCTGTTCTACTTGCAATGTTGCGTGAAAAGACTAGATTACAGCAACGAATTTTGTGCTCATCTTAAGCAACACTACATTTTATTATAGATATAGTTTCGAATCTTTTCAGAGCGAATTCTTGCTACTTATGTGTTATCGTTTATTATTATTGAACTCCAATTGTAGTTGCTTACGAAAGTATTCGAACGCTTTTCGAAAGATTTTGAAAAAATTACAATTGATAAGAATTACAGGACAAACAAAGAGGGCACTTTTAAAACTTTTTTATTTGAGAATATAAAGAATTTAAAATATGTGTTTTGTAGATCTATGTTATAGTTGTACACATGTTGAAAATTTCGTCGGGATCGATTATAATCGTATACACGAGCTACAAGCGGTTAAATTAAAAGTGCTCCACAAAAGTCATGTTGTTTTGTGCAGTTTTGAAAAAGTTATTCTGTTTTAAAGGGTGTTCAGATACTTTGGTGAGCCACTATATGCAGGATAGTTTACAAGGAACTGCTCCACAGTTATGTGATGCGACAACCGCATAAATTACAACTTGGAGGGGCGAGTATAAATGTGTACGTATATTGTATGTATGCTACAGGGTAAATCATTTATCGTATGCGCTGCAAATATCTTTGTTGTTGATAAAAACACGTCAAATATCTTAAGAACAAAGTTGAATGGTTCGATGGAACTCACACGATACCATGATAATATTTGTTTCTGTTATTTTTTTCTAGAGATCTCGGGACAACCCCTTTTTAAACACTTACGATGATAGTCCCTTTCGTTAGGAATTCAGTGATTATAATTGTTCAAGGTCATCGAAGGTCACAGACAGGGGAAACTATAAGATTTAAAATACGAGAGCAGAATACCTAACCCAGACTAACCTTTTTTAAACATCTACGATAATAGTTCCTTTTATTAGAAATTTAGTGATTATAATTACTCAAGGTCACTCAGAGTCACAGGCAGAGGAAACGTATAAGATTTAAAACATGAGAGCAGAATACCTGTATGTTATAAATGTTGAACTTTGTCAAGTACATCGGAAGTGATATTCGTACATGCTGTGATGATACGCTGATGCATATCTTCAACTGTTGTTGAAGCACTCATTATAGATAGCGTATTCGCTGTCTTTTAGCATATACATATACATATACCACGAAAATAATCTTTTCATATCTTATACATTTCTTCTTATACGTCCTGAAGATATTTGACGTGTATTTACAAACAACAAAGATATCTGAGGTGCAAACGTTAGGTGGCTTACCCTGTATGTACGTGAGATGCAAAAGAAAATAGTTAAAAGAGAAAGAAAAAGAGAGAAATTACCTTGTTCGAAGACGGTGAGTTTGGCGTAGGGAGAAGACAGAACCGTGTTGAGAGAACTAATCGACACCTGACAGGCCCACTGACCCTGTTTTTCGGCGTACACGCGTGGTAGAGTGAGCGAGCAATCTCTACCAAGGTCACCATTGCTCGGAAATTCCTGAGCGACGACTTCTGGATCGTTTCCGTGAAGCGGTTTCCAGGTCCACGTACATTTCTCAACGCGACTGCTCGTTATGCATTTCAACGAAGCCTCCGTACCAATCGGCGCGGAAGTGTCTGTCGGCATTTCAACGAAGCTGACTTTGGCTGAAACGATCGGAGATAAACAAATCGATTAACAGCACGTTCTACCGAATAACTTAGCGCGTGTTCCTTCAATGCTAGATTTCAGCGAACTTCTTCGAAATATTTTTTTTTCAATTAGTAGATGGAGAAATTGATCAACGTACGAAGAAATGAACATCAAATTTGCGTCGATTCTAAGAATGTGACATTTTAACGTGACATCGAAACTAATTATACCTGTAGGTAGTAGGCTGACGGTCGCTGGAGGCGCCCCGTGAAGAATTCCTTCTGGTGATAATCGGACGCCGCAAGTCCATAGGCCTTGTTCTTCGTACAGAATGTTTTTGAAACGCACAGAACAGTCGTGATCAGCGTCTTTACTTGGGTTAAATTTTTTTACTAACAAAGGCTCTTGACTGGAATTTGTGGCCTTCCAGGACCACTCGCATTGAACCACTGGTTTATTCACCAGGCATCTGAGCAGCACTGACTCACCAGGCGCTACTTGAATTCCTCTAGACAGTTGGACGAACTCGACTAAGAAGCAGGAACGAAGACAATTAGATATGAACATAATGATTTTAGAATTTGACATAATGATAAATTTTTCAATCAGGACTTTGATACCTCGACTAACGAAAATTTATTTCGTAACTCGACAAATCTAGTACATACTTCAACTCGAAAGCAGAAGAGAATCCTATGTTCGCTGTGAAATATGTATATACATATAATTGAAATGTATGATATACATATGTATTGAATGTATTCTCTTCTCTATAAATATTTTTATACAAAATGTTTCAGCTAGAAGCGATACTTTTCTGTGAAGGGTCTTCCATTTTCGTAACGTCAAGAGGATAAAAATTATTGGCTCTCTTTTTCAGGTAAAATCGTGTTGCAATTATCCTGTATATATTATAGTTTAAATATCCTTTTTAAAAAAGAAAAACAACCACGACGAGATACTTGACACACATGCACCATAAAGTATCTGTACCAAATTTCCCATTTACTTCATGTACTTACTGATAAAATTGTCAAAAATGTCAATATTTTCCACATTCAAAGTTACCTAATTCTAAGCTGCAAATCTTTGTACAAAGTCCCAATTTTATTTGATGAAAAACAGAACGAAAGCAATATTGATCTCGTAAACTACAATGTTCTTTCGAGTGGAAAATTAACGTTTGTCAGAGGAAATATTTTTTTGTATTTTACATTTTCTTACCTTCCGATATGAGAAATCGAATGGGATTTGACTGTGTGAACGAGGAATTTGGGTCAATTCTGGCGCCGCATGTCCAGTATCCTTCTTGTTCCGGTAACACATTCTTGAACTTGATGCTGCAATCTGTGCTGTCGTTACCAAAAGCTGGGAATCGTTTCACCTCGAGATTCCACGGTTGTGATTGGTTCAACTGTCGCCAGGACCATTGACATTCACGGACAGGTGACCTCATCTGGCACATTATTTGCGCCGAGGATCCTGCTGGTACTTCGACTACGTTATCGTATTTTGCAAATGCCACCTGAACACCTAAAACAATTGTAGGTACGTTGTTTTATGTCGGCGCTTTACACGATTCATTTCTATTATACAAGGTTGTTACAAAAGTTCTTTGTTATTGCACAGTAATATTAAATAACATACTGCGTCGCTTTTAATTCTTAACTTGTAAACTGGGTTTTGTGAGATTTTACTAAACTTTTCAAAAATATTATAAACTAAACTATATTGACTGCAAACGACATTTTACAGATATTGTTTATCTTATTATCGTAATTATTATGCTTGCCTCCGGGGGTTGTAGCTTGAAGAAAATGTTAAAAAAATCACTGTTCAACCCATAACTGGTACTGTCGATATGTAGTATCAGGTTTTTGCATATGAAATCTCCGATTTGTAACAGTTCCATTTAAATATAAGCACAATTTTTTCCAAATCAACTTATTAAACGTAAACAATGACGTTTCTTCACTGTATTACGTAAAAACTGCATTTTTTGTTCGTTCACGTTCTTCATTTATAACATTGTCATCGCGATTTTGTAGCTTTTTTTACCATCGTCGAATTAATTGCCACATTTTGACCAAAGATCGTACAGTACTATCGAGAATGTGTTGTCTTTTCACTCGTATAAAGAGAATGTACAACTGCTGCATTGATTGACGTTGAAATCAAATTGATTTAAACGTAAAATTAGATGATTTAATAAAAACTTAAGATAGAACCTAAAAGACCAGTTTTGTACCTTGAAATGATACATATGAAACTTGAAGATTCTAGTTGTATTTCTTGTTCAAATCGCTTCATAACATTCGCATTCTAAAATCGGACATTTCATATACAACAACCATTATCCATGTTTTGGTAATACTACCGTATTGAACGGTAAAGCAGAAAAGAAACTAGATGTTGATTAAAAGAGAAATGTAAGAATTGAAAGGCAGCTAATTAGTTGTGTGTGCGTGCAGTTTCTCTACTATGCTGGAAATGTGGGTGAAATCGTGGACCAAAACGTGGTTCGAGCAAAGAATACGGAAAAAAATTGAAATACTTTAAATTTGAAACCTATAATTGACCGTTTGCGGATTAACTCTGATCGTGGAAATGACATCGTCGTAAATATGCGATACGTGCTAATAAATGTGAACAAATATCTAAATGATTGTTTTATGATTCACTACCATTTTAATAAATGATGATAAATGTGAAGAATTATGAATCGAATCATGAAGAATTATTCGATCGATCGATCGCACCGAATGCGATGCGATCTTGAACCAGAAATTCCAAGAGACGATGAATATTCCATACCCTGATTCTCATTGACAATGCTAAGCTTGGCGGGTTCTGTACTGGTGAAAGGATCATTCGTGGAAGTTCTTGCAGCGCAGGTCCAGTATCCGGTCTGCTCGTGCTTCGTGCTCGAGAATCTTACGGAACAGTCGTTGCTATTGTTCCCGAAGGCAGGAAATTGTCGTACCGGCAACGGATTAGTAGTTGGCGTAGCTGTCGTCTGAATCACCGAGACCGTGGTGGCTATAAATTACAACCGGACATAAATACGCGGCACGCGAGCGCTGTAGGAGATATTTGAACCAATGAAAAAATTAGAGACAAGTTTATGCTCCTTTTCATGATACGTATGATACCATTAACACATCGACTGCTGTTCAATCCACGGAAGAATGGCGGAATTAATTCTCCTTTGAAAATTAAGTTTTGTGCTAACATACATACTGTCAGGAGAAATTTAGGAGGTGTAATTGGAGGAGACCATAAGTGTCTGTCAGTGATGGTCGTCTCAAGGTAATATTTTTCGAGACCTTACGAACAGGAATGTTTTTGAAATGGAATGACCTACCTTTTGTACCGCGAATCGAAGGAGTATCAAATTCTGCGTAAAAATGTATTGACCTTCATATGTCCTAAATTTAAATCTAATACTTACTATCATATACTACGTGGAAGCTAGTAAGTGCTTGAACATATCTTAACTTGTATATGGTAACTATATATGGAAAATTATTTCCATCGATTCACGATACACAAAGTCGATCATTCCATTAAAAAAAAATATTATTTGTAATATCTCGGAAAATATGATCTTCAGATGACCTTCACCCACACACTTATGTTAACCTCCAAATACGATAACTTTCTCCATAAACATTTTTTTGCATTTGTATAAATAACAAAGTTATTAGGGGTGACAGTATAATATTTTATAATAGTACAATATTATAAATATTGTGTGATATTTAGTATACCAAATTTGTTTGGGGTCTGCAAAATGCCAGAAGGTGGGAGTACCAAGTATCATATACCTTTACTTGCGAATTTTTATTTCATTAAATAAATTACTTTAGTTATATGATTTCAAAGTTGCTAGGTTACTAGGTTAACAGTGAAAGTGTTAAAAGCGGTGAAACCGTACGAGTAATCTATTTGATTTGCAGCTCTGTGTATCACGAGAGAATATTGCAAATGAATCGTACGGTCGAATCTACAATATATCCCTAATTTCAGGAAGAACTGATTTTGCTCGCTCACGAATGCAATGGATATAGAATGTACTCGAAGGAATTTCCACAAGGCTATTATGTACAACTTCTACCCCTTTGCTCTTAGACGTAAGGTCAAAGTTTAGCTGTTGTCTATCTAACAATTAAGATAGGTGTAGATAAATTTCTGTACGTTATTACGACCTTCCGCTTTCAAATGTTTAATTAGAGATGATGTAAAATTTGATCTATCACTTTATTTTTAACACTTAAGCGAACTATTGGGACCGATGCGGCCTCACTCAAATTAATACTAATAATTATCTAATGTGTAACCATTGATAAGATAACGATTTGTGGAAATTCTCTGTTGTATCTATTTAAAATTTGTACATTTTTGCTACTCAAGATCATGCGAAGGCCATGACATGTCATTATACATATGTATACATGTCTGCATAAATGACACAGCAGTAAATGTGTTGAGCAACTTGTTTCTCTTTACTAGATTCATTGAGTTCTTGTAGAATTTCAAGTTGTATAAAACCATATAAAAATGTTATACTAATATACTAGTACTGATACTGATACTAATACTAATAGAAGTAATGACAATGACTAACTCGTCGAGCTTGGTGAATTTCCGCTGTTACCCGGTAGGGGCAGATGAACTGGAGGTAATGGCTGCCAAGACCATTGACACTCAGCCACGGGACTGGCGGTCCTGCATGCCAGAAGTATCGACGAGCCGAGTTCTGTTTCTGTGTGTACTGGAACATCCATGAACGTTACTGGAATCGCTGGCGCCTTCGTTCCCGGCAAAATATCGTCCATCGAGTGACCCTGAATTTCAGGATCAGTCAAATTACTATTGAAAGTTCTAACCGTGGTAGTTTCTTCGTCCTCCCCTGTCACGAGTATACCTGCGAACATACCGCGACACCATCATTTAGAATCGAATTGAAAAGTAATTCTATTACATACAAAATTCTATTACACCGCAAAGGCATAGTTTTGTCGCCGAATTTCATGTAGGGATGTTTATACCATGGGCTACCGAATTTAGCTATTTTTGAGGAATTATTACAAGTGGTAATTTTATTACAAGCTAATTTATTTTCGTGAAATACGTGCTTTTTTAGGGTACTGGTTCCTCGCTCAATAGCGATTGACGGGTCATGAATATCCACGTGCGACAAAGAGCTATGGGAATGTGTAACTGCGAAAATACCTTGGACTCAGTATTTTTATGGAGGCTACCTCTTCAGGTAAGCCTCGACCCTACCAGAGGAAAATGGGCTAGAATGCAACCGCTCACGCAATTCCTCGACTTATCCCATTGGTTAACAATGTTTACAACCACGAAGGACCCTCGGGTATAAATATGGGAAGGATATTGCGATCGCTGCTGTCAAGAACTAACCGTATTAAGCGACGCATCACTGTAGTGACAGCCGCTCAAGCCACTCAAAGTTAATTCCGTTGTTAACTCTAAATTGTTAGACTCCCTTTCCTCAGTTATTGAGTTTCGGCACGTGTACACCCTATTCTTGTTGGGCATGAGACAACACAATAAATTCCAATTGGCTAAATAGTTCAGAACGAGTTCGTTTGAACCACAATGTTGTTTCATAGCGTAAAAAAGAACACGTTTTAAGATTCCAGATGCATTACAAAACTCCGCGACAGCCCTAAATTGCCAACTGATTGTCCATTAAGAAGTTCTTCGAGATATCTTTGAATTGTATATTCAATTGATTTATAATTCGGATTACGTACAACACGAAACGCTAATAACAAGAACATTCCGTTAACGTTTTCATTGAAAGGGTTTCAAACTGAAGGATGAGTAACAATAGAATAGCAATTAGACGGCGGATCCTGAGGATATTGTAAGAAACCAAAGTTAAATGAAAATGCATTTTCTCCTTCTATTATATTAAAAAGTCAAAAGAAATATCCCAAGATCTATGAATTCTTTTAATGTTTGTCTTTCTATTTTTGTATTCGGCCTATTCATTTTTGTGAAAAATGCATAAAATCCGTATTCTGGTAATAATAGATATGAAGACGATAGAGGCGGGCGAGTACCTGAAAATTTGTGATATACATATACGCGAGTACCTGAAGTCGAAATTGGATTGGGTAGTACTCGGGTCGGGTCGAGAACCTGAAAATCTATGACATTCGGGTACCCAAACAATATAAATTTCCGGGTACTCGCATATCAATAATTTTTGGGTCCTAACCGGAACTCGAATTTCCGGGTACCCGCCCACCCCTAGACTGAAAAATTAATATGTATTAATTTGTCAGTCTAGATCAGGGATGCAGAAACCGCGGCCCGTCTCACCATGTGTTATTTTAACTTTTAATAAGTCACAGGATTGGTGATGTTTACAAATTGCAACATGCGTACAACAAAGTAATTGCGGCGCCACGCGTCGAATGCAGGTCGGTTGCGGATAACTGTTACGATTCAGTTGTCAATGCGCGTGTCATGCGCCAGGTTTTACGTTGCATCTTATTTGTTGGCGTGTTTGAATTGTTGGCGATAAAGATAAATAGCTGCTGTCAGAATATTTCGGTCAACCGTCTAAGTATCTACTCTACTATCTATCTATTTATGATGATCGGTTAATAATAATGTTAACAAATTTTATAATTCGTTTACTTGTCATACGAGTATTTCTTTATATATATATACAGGGTGTCTCAAAACTAATCCTGTTCATCAATTTGATAAACATTTTCACCTCGCTGGCGACCCAAAGGAGGAATCCGCAGTCAACTGATCGCATTACCTGTTTATTGTGATTCGTGCTGCAATACAAGTGATATTGGAATTATTATTAGTGCACAGTTATTTGTTGACAAATGTGAACAGTGATCGCGAGTGTGGAAAAATTACATGGCATCTGTGTGAAGGAAACATACGATTTATTTATCATTTGAACAATGAAAGTGGAGGTCCGGAACAGCTGTACAGTTCGTTGAACTGGCCGTACGTCCCTTACCGTTCGGTACTGCCGTATACCTGAGATCAGCTGTGCAGTTCGTCACCGAGAGGACCAGTTACCCACATTTCGAAGTAACAAATGGATTTACGGCCGAATTATGTGAGTTTTTACAATAATCAATTCAATCGATTTCTGCTCTGTTTCGCTTGTTCATTTCTTCGTCGCGGCGGACCGCCACGCTGACAGTAGGAGATACAGCCGGCGCGCCAGACAGTTCGCGTCTAGCTCGCGCTCTGATTGGTCCGTGTTTTTCGTCAATAACTCCCAAACGAAGCCCCCAACTGACATTTTGCAAAAGGAAAATATCGTTTCAAATGACCTCAGGAACCTCCCATTTCCGGGAGTTGAGGGAGTTTTGAGACACCCTGTATATATATACTTTTTTTTATATATTTTTATATATTTTATAAATATATATATAAAGAAATACTCGTATGACAAGTAAACGAATTATAAAATTTGTTAACATTATTATTAACCGATCATCGTAAATAGATAGATAGTAGAGTAGAACAATAGATTCTACTGTTATTGGAATCGCCGTTGGAGGTTGAAGTTGAAGCTGACGTCGACGGTGAAATTGAAATTGTTGAGGAATCTTCAATTCTCCTACTTTTCCGTCTTTCCTTACACATGGTAACGATTCTAAAGTCGTCAGGATGATAGTATGTTTTCCCAAATGTAATAAGCCTTGCTTTTAAAACATTTTAAAATATTTTATCATTATAAGTTAGTATTAACCGAAATAATTTACCCGTAATTTTATTCCACATTCTATGTATACATAATGAATATATTACAATTTCACCGTCGATGTCAGCTTCAACTTCAACCTCCAACGGCGATTCCAATAACAGTAGAATCTATTGTTGAGTCTTGCGTAGAATTGATAACAATAAGTGGTCAGAGTATTGTGGAGGACTCTGGTTTTCGAAAAATACTTGACTCAATCCTCCAGATACTAAAGCCATGCATCACGATTAATAAAACTAATATTCGCAAAGCCATTAATAGTAAATCTAATAATGTAAGACGTCGCATAAAAACGGAAATGAGTAACAAACTGATTTCACTAAAAATTGACAATATATATTAAATAAAAAAAAATACTTATCAGAACGCTAGGATTAAAAGAAATATTTGTGAGGCATACTAGCGAAAATTTAATAACTTTAATACTCGAGGTATTAAAAGAATATAATCTTACTGTTAAAAATATACAGGGTGCCCAAAAACTGCTTCAACTGCCGGAAATGGGCAATTCCTGGAGTGATTTGAAGCAACATTTTCCTTTGCAAAAATGGCCGCTGGGGCTTCGTTTGGGAGTTATTAATGAAAAACACGGACCAATCAGATCGCGATCTAGACGCCTATTGGCAAAGAAGGTCCGGCGCGCCAGGCGGATCCCCTCACTGGAGTGTTAGCGGTCTGCCACGAAAAAAAAGTGAACAAGTGAAGGAGTAGAAATTTTGAATTATTGTAAGAACTCACTTATTTAGCCGTAAATCCACTTGCTGCTTGGAAATGTGGGTCACTGGGCCACTCAATGACGAACTACATAGCTGGAGTCAGGTATAAGACAGTGCCGAACGGTAAGAGACGTACGGTCACGTCAACGAACTGCACAGCTGGTAGGTATACGACAATTTATGGCCCAAGGGATGCGCGGTGAAGTCATTGATCCGGGCCTTCACTTTCACTTTTCAAACCATAAATAAATCGTATGTTTCATTCACACAGATGCCATGAAATTTTTCCAAACTCGCGATCACTGTTCACACTAGTCAACACATAGCTATGCACTAATAACAATTCCAATATCACTTTTATTGCAGCATGAATCCCAATAAGCAGGTAATGAAATCAGTAGACTGCGGTTTTTATGCATTTGTCGGAAAAATGAGTGGATACAGTTTAAAACGGTAAAGAGATAATTTTTCATAAATTCCAATGTATTATTTTCAACTTGTTCAACTGATTAATGTAAAAATCAAATATCTGTTTGACTCCTGTCCCTTGCAACTACAGCAGCCAACTTTTATTTTGCATAAAAACCCGCAGTTTAGTGTATGTAATGATATTTGGTCCCCTCAGGGTTTCAAATCCATTCCACCACCTCTCCCCATTTGCCAATCCTCAACTATCGCCTAATTTCCAATTTCAGCGGGACCTACTTTTTATTAAGGTGGGTTCCGAACCACCTATTTTGCCAACAACACGTGAAACGCACCCAGAGGGTCACTTCCCGGCTTTTTACCGAGCGGTCACCCATCCTAGGTGCGGACCCCGTCCTACGCCGTTTAACTTCGGTGATCGAACGAGAACCGGTATTTTCAGCGAGGCAATGGTCGTTGACAACCCGCAGTTTAGTGATTATCACTATTAAAAACACACATATTAACAACCGTGAATTTTGTACTGAGAAGTCTTTAGAGATGTTCTCTCTACTACAGTTCGAACGACACCGATATTACACAAGATTTTTCTGAAAAGTCTAGGGAGGTAATTATGCGTATCGAAAATGCACGCTGTAGCACGCTTACAAAAACGACGAGGTGATAGATGAAAAACAGGATACGAGAAGGACCGCTGTAAAGCTAGAATTACAGTAACTGTTCGAAAACGTCGTCCGTCCTTCTTTTAAAAAGTTTTTTTAAGAGAGGTGTAGGACAATACGCACCCTTGCGGCTCACGGACCTGACATTTCTACCTCTTGGTGCGTAAAAAGCCGTACGACGTTTTCGAAGAGTTACCCATTGCCTCTGGGTACCAATTTGCAGTAATACCGAAACATGTGATTGCCATAAATTCTAGTCTTACAGTGGTCCTTCTCGTATTCTGTTTTTCGTCTATCCATCCCGTCGTTTTCGTAAGCGTGCTACACCGTGCATTTTCGACACGCATAACGACCTCCCTAGACTTTTCAGAAAAATCTTGCGTAAAATCAGTCTCGTTCGAGCCGTGGTGGAGAGAACATATGTAAAGACTTCTCAGTACAAAACTCACGGTTGTTAATATGTGTTTTTAATAGTGATAATCACTAGACTGCGGGTTTTTATGAAAAATAAAAGTTGGGACAAGAAGCCAAACAGATATTTGATTTTTACTTTAATCAGTTGAACAAGTTGAAAATAATACACTGAAGTTTTAAAATTATTTTAATCTCTCTACTATTTTAAACTGTATGTACTCATTTTTGCTACAAATACATGAAAACCGCAGTCTACTGATTTCATTTGTGATTTGTATTGCAACACAAGTGATATTGGAATTGTTATTAGTGCATAGCTATGTGTTGACTAGTGTGAACAGTGTTCGCGAGTGTGGAAAAATTTCATGGCATCTGTGTGAAAGAATGATACGATTTATTTTATCGTTTGAACAATGAAAGTGAAGGTCCGGATCATTGATTTCACCGCGCATCCCTTGGGCCATAAATTGTCGTATACCTACTATTCACCACCAGCTGTTCAGTTCGTTGACCTGACCGTTACGTCACTTATCGTTTGATCGTGAGTTTTTACAATAATTCAAAATTCTACTCCTTCACTTGTTCACTTATTTTTCTACGCGGCGGACCGCTAACGCTCCAGTGAGGGAATCCGCCTGGCGCGCCGGACCATCTTTGGCAACACGCGTCTAGGTTGCGCTCTGATTAGTCCGTGTTTTTCGTTAACCTTTAAGTGGGCGCGCAGTACCACTGAGTGCTCCGTTTGTAGTTTAATGTAGTATAATTTTTATTTCTGCTAGTTACGATTTTCACGCCCCCACATAATCTACGACTGTAGTGTCATTCCACTAGAGCCGATATGGTTTTCAGTTATTCTTACGTACTTTAAAGTTATGGATGTGTTATTTATTTGACATAAAATTTGTGGATATACGTAGTTTTAAAGGATGGTGCACAAAGTGCTCCGCGCGCCCAGTTATGTAACAAAAATAGGCGCGCCCACTTAAGGGTTAATAACTCCTAAACGAAGCCCCGGCGGACATTTTGCAAAAGGAAAATGTTGCTTCAAATGACCTCAGGAACCGCCCATTTCAGGGAGTTGAAGTAGTTTTGGGACACCCTGTATATTCCACAACGATAGATAATGGTACCAATATGAGATGAAGATAATTCGTCACCTTGGAGATGAACAAGGAAAGTATGTTGATGATGATGCTAACGAAAATAATGACATGAATGAAGATTTTCTTAGCACATATCTAGAAGAATATTATTTAGAAGATGAACAGTTATTTCCTTCGGATGATAATAATTTTGAATTAATAGGAGTGATGTGCGTTGCACACGCTCTTCAAATTGCAGTTCAGGATGCAATGAAAATATTCAATATGCTGGATTTTTTACAAAAAATACGCTAACTAGTGAGGAAACTCCACAGCCCTACTTTAGGAATTGTATTAAAAAATGTGAGGGCCGTAGACCCATTTTAGATTGCGTGACTAGATGGAATTCTACACTGAATATATTGCAAAGGTTATATGAGTTGAAAGATTTTTGTTGTGAAATGAATGATCTAGAGATGCGGTAGCGTCTCGACGCCAAGTACATGAAAAATTATCAAACACCCTGTATCGATGTCAAATGTCAATCACTACCGCGTATCTTTTACTCGTAAACCGGGTATTATAACCTAACCTGAAACTTCTTTCGTTAATATCTCATCACGCCTGCAATATTTTCTAAATTGAAAGGCATTTTTCTAATGTAAACCGCATATAAGCTTTCGCATGTCAACGACCATTGCCTCGCTGAAAATACCGGTTCTCTTTCGATCACCGAAGTTAAACGGCGTAGGACGGGGTCCGCACCTAGGATGGGTGACCGCTCGGTAAAAAGCCGGGAAGTGACCCTCTGGGTGCGTTTCACGTGTTGTTGGCAAAATAGGTGGTTCGGAACCCACCTTAATACAAAGTAGGTCCCGCTGAAATTGGAAATTAGGCGATAGTTGAGGATTGGTAAAGGGAGAGGTGATGGAATGGATTTGAAACCCTGAGGGGACCAAATATCATTACATACATATAAGCTTTCGAATAAGACCAAATTCAATAAAATCGGGCCACGTATGACAGAGATATCGTAATATCATGTCATGGATCAGTCAGAAATGGTAGGATTTTTCTTCTTCTCCTTCGTCAAGAAATTTTCGTCAACATAATACGTATACGCGTTACACGCACACATTCAGGCAAAAGGACTAACACACGTGTTTCGTTCGTCAACTCTCGGGATCATTCGGCAGGGCTCGGGCTCGTCGTCTGTCATATAATCTAGCGCACGCCCTACACGCACGTGTCTTTACTTTGCCCGTGTGAGTGCCTTTTCGATAGCGCGCGCGCTACACACACAAGCGATAAAAGTATTGCCGATGGTCGTTATACGAGTATGGTAAGGGGTAAGGGACAACGTGGATATATCCGTTGATGATTTACGAGTAGAAAAACGAGTTTGACCACGAAATGCTAAAAATGCAAGCATATTTTTCTTCGAAAGGTGTTAATTGTGGTTGTTATTACAGTCCAATGTTAAATACGTTCAGCGCCAAAGGTTGCTTTCAGCGCCATAAGCTGCTTCGCGTACCATGTACTCTACACAAATTACTATACATATAATATAGGTGGGTAATGCGGTGGACATGGTTTCTTTTCATAGTTGTTATATTAAAAATGATCTGAAGTCACTCCCTATGCAAATTATTTTTGTAAAAAGAAGTGAGATCCCAATCAAAACTTCAAAAAAGTAAAAAAATTACGCCAAGTACATGAATTGAATTGAGCCGTTGACACGGCATATAATTATGATCACAAAAAAATAGAAGAAAGTAATATCACAAAAAAATAGAAAAAAGTAATATATCACACAAAAATAGAAGAAAATGGTAACACAAAAATAGAAGAAAATAATAAATCAAAAAGAATTGATTTTTACAGCAAAAGATTCCTTAGACTTTCCCGAATACAGTGATATCCAATATTAATACATTATGATTGTTTAAACATGTTTAAACGATCATTAAAGTCGGAGAGACACCATTTTTGCACCAATTTTTGACGATATTTTTGAATTTATCTAAAAAAATGAGGGTCCAGCGGAAAATCGAACTATAGCACGCGATAGAGCAGACTTTTATCTTGCGAAACCCCCCTTTGAAGTTTGAAATGTCGACGTTTTTACCGAACCAGTTTCGGCCAGTAGTGCATTTCCACCAGCGCGGTCGTTCGACGGAATACGGCGCGGCGCGGTGCGGCGTAACGGCGATGCAGGCGTGCAATTATGTTAGCTTATGTAAATGTTCATTTACTATTGTTATTTATTATTTTTATTACTCTATTCCCATTCTATTAACATATTTATTCTTTATTTATTATTTTACAGTTAACCCATACATTTTAAAGGCAGCCAAACAATCCAAATTCGTTTAGTTACGTGCGTGGTGAAATAGTTGCTAAAAAAACGCGACTAAATATAACGGAAAAAATAAAAATATAAAAATATAACACGGTGAAAGGTTCCATCAAGACATTTTGGTTATGGAGACAAGATACTTTGGAAAAAAATAGTACAACCATGCTTGCAAACTATTGTTGGAATTTAATAACAGAAGCGTGTTATAAACGTGATATGTGATAGGTGAAACGTGTTATAAACGTCAGTCAAGAAGAAAGAAGTTTTAGGTATGTTTCCTATTTTGTAAATTCCTATTTTTACTATAAAATAATAAATAAAGAATGAACATGTTAATAGAATGGGAATAGAGTAATAAAAATAATAAATAACAATAACAAATAAAAATTTAAATAAGCTAACATAATTGCACGCCTACATCGCCATTACGTCGCGCCTTATTTTACTCTCTGGTTCGGTAAAAACGTCGACGTTTCAAACTTCAAAGGGGGGTATCTCAAGATAAGTCTGCTCTATCGCGTGGTATAGTTCGATTTTCCGCTGGACCCTTATTTTTTGAGATAAATTCAAAAATATCGTCAAAAATTGGTGCAAAAATGGTGTCTCTCCGTCTTTAATGATCGTTTAAACATGTTCATCGCGATCTATAAATAATTTTCTGAAATTCATTGTACGTACTGAAAAATTTGATACAATTTAATAGGCAAACAAACACATATTATTTGTAACCTACTCGAATCTTTACTAGAATGTATATATTTTATTATTTCTCATTTAAATCTGCTCTATCTTTTTTTAAAATCTATTTGCATACAAATCTACAGTCTAATAGTAGGGATGGCTCTTATTTACAACCCCAGGATTGTTTCAATTACTGAAAATAAAACCTGTGGAAAGTTTGAGTTAAATCAAATTGTTTTTCTCGAATATCTTCTGAATTATTGATTGTTTCGTTAAATGTGTTTAACAAAATTTGTTGTTAGATCTGGACAGACTGTGTCTTTTATGTCATATTACTTTTTTTCGTAAAATAAACAGTTTTCAAAATAGTTAAGGAAAATGTTAAAACAGAATCAAAATTTTTTTTCAATTTTCAAAACTGAAGTGTGTTTTCATGATCTTTTATCAATGAATATTAACAAAAAATATAAATTTTCTTTGAATTTGCGGAACTTTTTTAAATTGCATATTATTTTTCAGAAAATTGCGTATATTTCCCTTATTCAACAAAATAGTCTACTGTATGAAGTATAACGTTCTTATAAAGAGCACTATGTACGTTTAAAAAAGCGCTAAAAAATGAACCGTTAAATAAATTTTATGAGCATTTAATGAATTATATTAATGTGTAAAGGCTCGGGAGCATGTTTCCCTGTTATTTGATTCAGCTCAAACTTTGCACAGATTTGTCTCGTTCTCTCTGATTCGCCAGATCGATCCGAGTGTAGATCATGTTTAGCACAGTAAATTACACCATGATCCGAAGGAACTCAGCTGAACATATTGTATGTAGGACACATCAGGCAGGAAGCTACGACAGTCACGTAGACAATCGCCTTGCGTCGCGCGTCTGTCATCATGTGCAAATAGACGCAGGGACGGATCGATAATGAAATATTTGTAAAAACTCTGGCTGAAAGCTCTGACGAGGTATATGTCTAGATCTCTCATCCTCTTAAGTTGCGATATTACATAACTTCATCGTCGCAAACAAAGGTATAAAAAAAGATTTGTATTAGGTTTCATTCAGCAATTTTATTTGAATGCTAGTGTGACTATATACAGTATACTGTTGTGTACGATATTAATAAACTATTCAACATTTAGTATTTTCTAGATTAGAAAGGATCTTTGCTTCAGTTTTCTTGTTGCATTAATCTGTCAGTAAAGATTAGAAAGCATAATGTAAAAGTATAATGTAAAAGTACATTTCTGAATACACATAAACTACAATACTTTAATAATATGTATAATAATTGTAGTACAGTGGCCCATGAAAGTATTCGAACGTTCCTTATATGAGAATACCTTTTTTAAAATTGTACCCAACATCTTGACCTTTTTCGAGCAATTAGACGCGTTGATTTACTAAATGCCATGTAAAAAAGATTTTGACAAAGATTGCGATTGATAAGAATTGCATGAAAAAATAAAGGGTGCAGTTTTTAAAACTTTTTTTAAAATATGCGTTTTGTACATCTATCTTAGTTATACACATGCTGAACATTTCGTCGAAATCGATAAACATACACAGGAACTACGTACGAGCACCTGTACATTTTCTGCATGTATCTATGTCATTGACATAGATCTACAAAACGCATATTTTAAATTTTCATTAAGAGTTCAAATAAAAAATGTTTTGGAAAGTGCCGTTTTCATTTTTTCATGTTATTCCTACCAATTGTAATTTTTAAACAATTTTTTTGCACGTCATTTAGTGAATCAATGCTTCTAATTGCTAAAAAGAAGGTAAGTCGTTTGACCCAATATTAAAATAAGTCATTCTGATCTAAAGGACGTTTGAATAGTTTCGACGGCTACTGTAAATTTGCTTTTGCTTCGCATGAAATATCACTGACTTCTATTAATATTCGGACACTCTTAGAAACACAATAACTTTTTTATGATTGGACTATATATGGCTTGGATTTTTTTGAGAAGCTAAAACAATTCGTTTGCTATACGACGTGAAACAAATTTTGAAGAAATTTCGATTCATTGAAATCCCAGAGAAAATACTAAAAGTTGTATTTTACAATTTGTTATGTGAATCTATATTGAAAATTTAAAAAATACATTTTATAGTAAACTATATTAATTACACGTATTCTGAAAATTTCAACAAACTCGATCAACGTTTTATATTACAAACCTTTGTAAACGTTGAAATGGCTGCTTTTCACGATTTTCACCTTGTTACTGTAATAAATCTAAAAATTCTCACGTCTTTCAATGCCTGTTGCTTTTTTTCGCATCAATTGATTTTGATAAAATTTTCAGAATATGTAAGTATATCTGATACGGATCTACAAAAAGTATTATTTAAATTTTCAATATGGGCTCACAAGATTGTAAACAATAACTTTTATTATTTTCTCTGTAATTCCGACCAATTGCAGTTGTTTTGAAATTTGTTTCACGTTTTGTGGTAAACTACTTGTTTTAACTTCTGAAAAAAAAATCCAACTCATATAGCTCAATATGAAACAAGTTATCGTCTTTGTAAGAGAATCTGAATATTAATTAGAATCACTGTAAGTTTCTTTGAAGTCTGGTTTCGTATTTATCATCTTTGATAAAGGTATATGTAATCTTTTTTACCTTCTATTCGTTATTTTCTCAGTTTAAACACTACATGAACATCCAGTATAGAACAAGGGTATTTAGCGTCAATCTTTGGCTAATGTAGGTGTTTTGTAAAAATTTGTCATTGTTTTCAACGGGTAATTAAGGTCAAATTTCTTTGAAAGACCGACCGTGTAGACTGTTCCTCACTTTCTACGTGGCCAGTATGTATAATAATGTGTCCACGTCCACCGAACTTGGTCCTTGGTATTGTCTCGTAATGTGCGCCACCTCTTCTTAGCGTGCTCGTCTGAGGACGAGCAAAGTGGTCGCTGACACTGGAAGGTCGTTTCCATTTTACATTAACACACTCATCGACTCGTGGTTTTATGACGCTACGTGCTGCCCCGACAGACCGGTAGCTGAGTTTATAATCTTACTTTTGTCGCTATTCCATCAACTACGCAATTTACGACCGCCGCGACGTGATTCCCTAAATTACTTTGATCTCTCTAGTACTCTAGTACATGCACAATGATCCACCTGATCCAGAAATTACATCATAGTGTTATACACTTATCACAAATTCATACTTTTATTTTTTTTTTGGAAAAATTGTCTGATATCGTATAAAATGTTCAATAACCTGTTCCAGATTCTCTAAAGGTTGGTTCGCAGATCGTGATTGTGCAAAATGAAAGTTGTTTACGTGGATTAAACGAACCTCCGGTTGAATAAAAATATGTTTCTCTTTCTAATAGTTAAAATGAGACGAATATAATAGATAGCAGTATCGGTGGATTTTTGTTGTTTTCATTGTTTCGTGTCTTCCCTAATGATTTTGACGTAAATTCATAATGTCTACATCTACAGGCTATAAATGATGTTTCTCTGAGGTTAAAGAAGAAAATAATATAAAACATGGTCAGACACGAATAGTTAAGTACCTTATAACACAAGTTTTTATTGTATTATATTTAATAAGTATGCAACCCCTGTCGTATCTAATAAAGTTGAGAATATTGAATGTCTTTGAACAATATCACTTTCTGAAATCGATATTTAAAAACTGAGATATCGAAATAAATTCCTATCGTTGCTAGGATCCTATTTTGTCTAACTGTGCCATTGCAGTTGACAGCTAGAATGGGAACTGATGTATGTATGTGTTTTATGTGTGAGAATAATTTATTTCGCGATTTATGGCTATGTATGTCGCGCTCTTTTTGAGGTGTATGAGGGATCGGCTTGGCGCCATCTCTGTTCGGACAGAAGAGTGTCTCTGCAGCGGTTCTAGTTGTTCGCTCGCTCTGCATGGTGTATACCGTACATATTATGATCCATTAAAATTTATAACAGAAATCATCAGTTTCTTGTTTCTTATTTCTCCCAGATATTTATCTGACGAGACGTCACAGTGGAACGAATCGACATACTCTAGGTGGAAAAAAGACACGGATTGTTGTATGAGGTTGATAATAAATTCGAATATCCCTTAAAGCTTGGGACGAGGTTTTTTACAAATATAGGACCATTTTAATAGTTATACATATAATGTATGTTTTGACGTTTAAGAGGTAGAAAATGGTATCTAAGCGCAATGTGCGGGGCACGATCTAAGCGCAGTGCCTACCCATTCCACTGAAGAGGATACCCCGCCAGGGACTGCGAAGTTCGAGCTGCCTCGGTTGCCGAGCAGTGTAACTCTCCTCCGTAATCCGACACCGGCTCGGGTATATCGCTATGAATCACTACCACTAATCCAATTACAAAACTTCTTTATTTTACATTATTTTTTTATGGGACTTTCGCCAATTTATTTCTTGCATTTTTCTGATTAAAATGATACTGAATACGACATAATTCCAACTGTATTTAGTGGTTTAATTGACGATATGGAGTCAGTTTAGGACATTAGAAGAGGAGAGCGAGTGAAAAAGAAAGAGAAACAGCGACTACGACGGTCGGCAAAAATTAAAAACTGTATTGCATTATGCAATCTTAAATTCACAACACAAATAGGAAACAACATTTTCAAAAATAACTTCGGTGGCACGTATGTCGTAAATTTTTCTAATTATCTGTAATCGAATGCTTTTCTTTCGAAAATAAATAAAGAAAAATACAAAATCGACCGTCGTCTTGCTTTAAGGGAGGCTTCTTGTACGAAGAGCCCAAATTCGCATAAAAATTTTCGTTATGAGGCATATCTGCAGGCTGCGCCATGCTCCAACGAGTTGTAGCTTCGTTCATTTGCAAAAATTCAAGTCTAATTCTTTGAGAACAACATAGTTTTGAGATGTTAAGTTGTTTATGGAAACGTATGTTATATAATAGCATGTGTTAAATGTATGATTATCGTATCATAAAGTATAAATTATGCTTCATATGTACAGTAAATATGGGCCAAATTGTAGCGCGTTTGGTATCATTTTAATCAGAAAAATGTCACTAATATATTGGTAAAATTTCATTAAAAACAAGTAAAAAATAAAGAAGTTTCATAATTGCACTAGTATGTATTGTGTCATCGATACGTGCCGTCGGCCGCGCGATCGTATTTATTTGCTGTCCTTTTCTACATTCGGCTTCCTTTGTAACTCGAGTGCGCTCGACGCGGTCGACGCGCTCGATACAGGCATAACAATCGAGCGAATACGTACCATTTCTTTCGGGGAAGAATTTGTACTTTTTTTGGTACCTTTCTATAGTTATTTTTACTAGGATCGGAAGTAATTAATAGCATTGCCATTATATCATAATTTAAGGATGACTAATGCAGATCTGACCGTCTAAATCAGGCTTGGCAACGCTGGCTCGCGAAACCAGATGTGGCTGCTTCTCTCCTCTTTACCTGTTCGGCAAGTCAGTCCCTACCACGTCTACTGGGACTCTTTCTTTCTCTCTCTCCCTCTCTCTTTCTCCCCGAGGGAGGGAGAGAGAGAGAGTGAGAGAGAGAGAGAGAGTATATAACTTTTTCGCCTTAATTCGTGCTCCCTCCCCTCATCTGGCGAGTCGAGCGAATGATTGTTACCAATGAATCTCAATTTTATATGACGAATTCAGAAATCGTTCGATGGCTCGGATGTGGATAACCAAGCCTGATAAACGGAACACTTTTATTCTTTCTAAACATTATGAAGACGTACGATTTTACTTAACACATCATCTACCGGCAATTATTCCATAATTTTTGTAAGTCTATGATTGAGGATTCTCAGGATTTTTGAAATTTTCAATTGCGACAGGCAAGCTAGCAGACATTAGCAGTTGATTTTTTCAGAATTCCTTCTATAGAGTTTGAACTTAATATAATAAAAGTTTCAAGATGGGACTCATTGAGATTTTTTAGTTTTTTATTGTTCAAGTCAACTAAACGACATAAAAAATGGCACTTGAATAAATCGCCAAAAATTATTGTGAAAAGCATTACTAAAATACTTCGTGAACATTACTGTAAACATTTACTTATGTTAATTAGAGTATGGTGCATAGAAACTTAAAGAATCTTATTCATCGTTCTGTCGCAATTTTCTTTACGGCAAAAAGAAACGTATAATTTAGTCGTAATTACAGTTTGCAGTTATCACATGCTGATTTATATGCTTATATCGTTACTATAATACATAAATCACTACGGGTACCATTAGGCTCGGTAAACATTCCAAAAAAAGCATAAATAGCAAGTAAATCTATTTTTTCCATCTAAATTGGGTATTTAGCCCACTGTGCGATAGCAGAGTGGTCCGGGTTTATTTTGACTCAGAGTATCTTAACACTTGACTGGTCACGCATGTGCAAAAAGTACCCAGCTCAAAGTTGTTTCCCTGTAGCGTAGAGTATAGAGTCTTGGTTTTGAGTCCTTCGGTTACCGAATCCTTTTTTATTCTTTACACGGTGTCTCCACCATCTTGGCCAGCCCCAACTTGCACCCCCTCAGTAACATGGAGTTGATGATAGGCCGTTATACAATTGTGCAAGTCTGTTCGTTGGCTACACAGAATAAGGCCATCATTTTTTTGTAATTATTTTTTCTTTAATTTTTTATGTAAATAAATGTAGGTTTATGTATTATTATATTATAATAAATGTTATATTATTACAATGGGATGTGTTTAGGCCGGTAGAAACGATGAGAAGGTCGGATAAAATGTGCCTGGCGTGACCGGTCAAGTGTTAAGTCGACATTCAATTATTCAGTTTTTGAGGAATTAATTAAATGAACAGCTGCCGTTTTAAAGATCAACATGTTCGCAAGAAATATCTTAAAAAATATGTTTGATCAATAATGGTCCGCCGTCCGAGGATTAAACAGCCTTCCCTTAGAAACCTCATGCCCACATTTACTCGCGCGTTAGCAGTGTGATCCATAGTTGAAAATTCTGCTTGGATATTTGTAACACGACTATCCGACATCCTTCGTCGTTTGATTACGCGGTAGTGAGCCGTGAGAATGATTGCGTAAGTTGGTGTCGTGTGTATACTGTTACGTCCGAAGTGCTCTTTTATATAATAATTATTAAATTAGGAGATATAACGCGGTTTTGAATCTACCTGCATACATTGGCTACGGTTCGGGCAATTGAGGACTTTTGGATAGTTTTGAAATCGGATTGAAGCAATTATTAAACTTTTGTTTTTTGATTTAAACAAATATATTCTTGCGCAGATTTCGGATACACTGAGTGTTTATTAGGAGTTACAAATAAAGTCTTAATTTTACCTTTGAGGTGTTTCGCTATTTTTTTATTTCGGTTTTCCGGTGGAGATGGTGGTGGTGGTATCCTTCACTGGTTGGTTGGGATGATGCTCCAGAGACCCCGTCCAGGTGGTTGATGGATGATGGTGTGGTTGTACGGAAATTTAGTAATTTCACTGATATTCCGATAGCTGAATTATAACTGAACTATAACTTGACAATTTGAACGACCACTTGAACGGCAAACGTGAACTGATTACTAACTCCACGACTACTGACGAACTGATGACCGAACTACAAATGACTGACTATGTATTGATGAAGGGCTGCCTCCTTTTATAGATTGTTCGATCCTTTGTTCCATTGTCGTTTTCAGTTCGCTCCAATCGCTTTTCCTATTAATTCTCTATCAGCAATTAGACAGGATGTGCGTTGTACGATTTCCAGCCATCTCCCCGGCTGGATCATCTTGTGCTCTCCAATCCTCTTGTCACCAATAAACATTGCTCATCGGTCCCTTCTTCATCCTCTATGTGTTTATTAATTGTGTCTGTGTTAACGCTTCCACTGCGACGATCCGATCCATCACAGTTTATTTGAATATCGATCTTCCTTGGAACCATTTCTCACACTTTCCACCGAAGAGTTTATCTTACAAGCGGCTCATATAATAATAATCTTAGGTTTTAATAAAAACAAAATAGATTTCGCAGCACTTCGACTTGATAGATAGAGCTTCTCCGAACTTACAGCGGAGTTTTGTGTGAAATAATAACATGAGTTGGTAACCTTATAAGTTGGCTGCGAAATGTATCTCATCTTTCCTCTTATTCTATCGCTCGCAACCCAATATATCGTTCGAGGATTTAACAATCAGTGGTTTGATAATACTTATAAAAATGATACATTAAAATCGTCAATTATTATTATTGGGTGGACCACCGGACGTGACAATAAATATACATAGTGTTACCATTCGATATTATTAATAGACATGTCGAAGTATTCTTCGATTGTGCTGATCTGTATGTACATACTTTTCTTTCGTTTTTCCCCGATACGAACAATATCGCAGTGTACCTGTGAGAGAATTGGTATAAACTTTCACACGTTCTCTACCATCAGCACTTTCCTTGCTGAATGTTTTTTATATCTCACGAAGGGAACACGTTTCAGTGAATAAAATCATTACAACGGTAATTCTAACTATAAACATATATACTAAGCTCGTAACCCTATTTATTGACATAGACATAGACTATGAGATTTTAGAGGATGTAAGAGACAGAAATTAAAAATAGAAAAGAATGCGATCGTGCAAAATCTAAGTCGCGGCGCGGCGTGGCGTACTGATTCAGACAGTTCAAGGCCGGCATTTACTTTCTTATACTTTCTTACTTTCTTCACCACGTCCTTGATATTCTGGTACGTAGTTTTCGATCGTTACTTGACGCGATTGACAGGTTTTCCGATTGATTTTTAAAAAGGATTCCTGTTGTGTTTTCTTAAAACGAATATCAGTCAAAAAATGTAATCTTTGTACTAATTAAAAAATATAGTTCAGTAGAACCTTGGTATATTAAGACTAAAATAGTGCTGTTGAATTACTTAACTGTGATTGATTTTCAATTCTCGGCTATTCCTTAATATGAATTGTTATATTATATTATGTGCTAAGTATTTTCATTTGTAAATGCAGTTAGAACAATTTTAAACAAAATTGTTATTAATAAATAGAGATAAGCGAATCTGTATAACTCGGAGTTTTTTCTACTTGTAAAATAATTCGTAGGCTTCAACCTATACTATTAGAAATCAGAACAGTAAGTTTTTTAAAAGTATTATACTCAACCTGTCTGTTTGCCGCTACTTTAAATATTTTCATTAGCATTTATTTTAGTTGCTTCATCGCAAGTCATATATTATTATAATTGTAGATTAATTTATTATTTGACTGAGAAAAACTGTTGACTTCTCACAGAAAATTAATCGACTCTCGATAGATTCCTCCGCTTTTGCAGTATTTACGGGTTCCATCAAGACTCCGGATGACAGTCCATAGGCTGTGCATGTAATTGTCCAGATCTCACTGATCACTCTAATATGAGTATTGTAAAAAATGCCTCAGTAGTATACCGCTAAATGTGCTACTTTAAACAATGCTCTTGACACTGCATTGAAAAATGATTCGTATAATTTCTTAATTTTTTTTAATTCTCTGGGCGCTCTCCAAAGTGTCTAACTGTTAAATTTAATGGTGAAATAAATGTTTATATGTTGGGCATTAAAAAGAAATATAATCAATTCATCCTGAACAACTCTAATAATTATTTTATAAAAGTTTCTAGAGTTCCGTCTCGCTCCGGGATCTGAGGCAATGCAGTTGCTCACGATTTAGTCAAAAACTCTTTTTGTTCTTCAACTATTTCAAAAATCCCTCTTACTGATCTCTACGACCTGTTCAAGAAGAAAGTTTTCTACAACACTTTTGCGATAATAAAAAACCAAGGATTATTTAAAGAAAAATTCTACTTTCTTAATTTTTATAGTGAAAATCCTAAGTGTAAATGAAATTACGAATGTCAAATTATATGATACTCAAAGCTCTAGATTGTTGCACAATCTCTTTACGTTGGACTTTAGACGTTTCTGTATTGTTGTACGGCCGCAATGCTAACGTTCTGCGCGTTTAAAAAAATTGTAAATCTCTATTTTTGTTTGTTTTATCTTTATTTCCTTCTTTTTGTACTGTACATTTTTATTTTGTCTATTCTTAATGTTCTAATAAATCTGTTCTAAGATTTCTTCAATGAAAAAATTAAAAAACTTCGGTGTTTTGAGTATTCGACTAGGGCCAGGTATCATTCCGGATGCATCTTCGCAGGCCTAGTCGTGACTAATTCCACAAAAACATTATTATTAAGTTATTAAGAGCGAATCGATAGCAGCGCGGCGGTTGTCAACCCGCGAACGATGTCTCCGAGAGGACAATTAGAAGGACTGGCCGATTTCTTTTACCACGTAGAGACGATGTTGTGAAATTTAAAATGCGTCGAGTGGGCGTTGCCTCTTTGCCACGATGACGGGCGAGCTGTTCGAATCCGTTCAATTCCCATTCGTCGAACATTTGATTAAAGATCGAGGAATACTCTGTCACAATATGTAGTGCTAATTTACAGAGTATTTTCACAGTGTTTCGGGATAAGAACACACTAAATCGTCCTTTCGCCTTCGGGAGCGTAAAACATTTTACAAAGCAATACAAAATTCATCCAAACAAATTAAATAATATTAAATTATATAAAAAAGGAAAAATTAAATATTTTATAAAATACTTAAATATTATACAGGGTGGGGCAATAACTATGTCCACCTTGAATATGTCCGTTACTTATAATAAAATGAAAAAATGTTGTACACGAAACTTGCACGGTACAGAGGGGGACATATTGTGATACAAACATTTTTCGTGCGATTGGAGGCATAGAGGTGATTTCAAGGTCACCTTCATTTTTTGTTATAGAATGTCCGACATTTTATATCATGAATAAATAGAGTATCAAATTCTGAGTATAAAAGTGTTGACCTTCGTACGTCCGAAACCTAATAGTTAATGAGATATTAGCAGTAGTTTTCGCGAATCACTCGGAGACATTGAACTTTCAACACGACTTTACACGTATCAAACTACTGCTAATATCTCATTAACTACTAGGTTTAGGGCGTATGAAGGTCAACACTTTTATACTCAGAATTTCACATTCTATCGATTTATGGTACAAAAAATAGGACATTCTATTTTAAAAAATCAAGGTGACCTTGAAATCACCTCTATGCCTTCAATCACATGAAAAATGTTTGTATCACAATATGTCCCCCTCTGTACCGTGCAAGTTTCGTGTACAACATTTTTTCATTTTATTATAAATAACGGACATATTCAAGGTGGACATAGTTATTGCCCCACCCTGTATAAACATAATATAAAACATTTAAATATTAAATAAATTATATAAAAAAGAACGTTATTCGCCAATGGTTCTGGAGTGAGTACTGAGTGGTCAATCACATTCCTCTTCCCAGAAGGTTGGTAAGACCTTGTTTTTACCCCTCCGTAGCCAGACGGGATAATTTAAGGGTTTAAGAACGACACTCCTATGCTTTAACGATACAGTAGGATGTTGGGTCATACTTAAAGATTCCTTACTTTCTAAAAAAATTATGTCAATGGATGCACAATTTCGTGGACTATCGAATAGCGTTAAATTTTTAGTAAAAGAGCACTGACCTTTATTAGCCGTAAAATAGTCTAATAGTTAACGAATAATTTCACTTTGTTTCTTGAAAAAGGTATGTGCATGATATCAAGTAAGAGTTTCAGTTCAGTACCAGCAAAGATTTCCGTAAGACCGCGGAGATTACGTGACATTATTAAGTGAAATTATTCGTTAACTATTAGGTTTACGGCTAATAAAGGTCAGTACTTTTTTACCCATAATTTAACATTGTTCGATATTTTGGCATAAAAAATATACCATTCCATTTAAAAAAACAAAGTTGACCTTCATCTCTGAAACACCTCCACTTACAAAAAAAGTATATGTATTACATAATGTATCCCTTCAAACCATACTTTTTTAGAAAATTTTTTAGAAAAAGTTTTTTCATACAATACATAATTTTATTAGTTATTGAGGGTGAACAGGTTGCGTGGACCACCCTGTATACATATACTGTATATGTATACAGGTTGAGTCATCTAAGATAAACCACCTGAATAATTTCTACATTTTTTTTTGATAGAAAGAAATGCTTCAGACAAATGTTGTTTGGTTTCGAGGAGCCCCCTTACTTAGTATGTACATAGCATGTATGGTTAGGGAACGGTCGTCAACGGTTGGGAATTGGTTGGGATATGGTTAGTGGTTTTGCCTACAAATCACGAACATAGGGCCTTGGATGGAAAATTATGTCAATTTGCCGAATATACAACGTTGGGCCTACACTTATTATAGTTGGTAATTAACATTTACAACGATAATATTACATTGGCCCAACGAAAATCTGCCAACATTTAAATACATCGTCTAACAGACGCCAGAAATACTCCTGCAATCAAAAAAATGTTATAGTTCAAATTGACTTTTTTTCGGTATTTCTGAATATACTCATAATTTGTTATTTTTGCGTGATGATCCACCAAAGTTTTATTGCGTGCAGCCTTGGAATTTATTTATTTCTTTAATTTTTGCATTTTCCAAGGGAAAGGCAAAGGGTACTCCTCATGTAGTATAAGAAAACCTTTTCGGATTTCTTCTGAATGGACCTTCGTTTCATAGCCCCTTGCATTATTTTTACGAGTTTGATTCGTGATGAAAATTTTATGCCAAACTTGAATATCACGAGTCAGCCTCGTTGTTTAATTACATGCCAAACGTGAATATTATGAATCTGACTCGTGATCGGCATTTCGAGCGAAACATGAATATTAAATATTTTTTTAAAGTTTTTGATTCAATTTTATTTGAATTTCACAAGAGCTCCATCCCGTGAAGTAAACTTTTTTAAACACGGGCACGGCTATCTCGCACTCAGTTGTAAGATATCATGGTTTTGAAATTCCGACACTCGGGCTCAGCTGCTTCGGCTCTTTTACTGACCATTCGGGCGCACAGGTTTGGCACGGCTTCTTCCGAGTTTCAGTGTAGTGCAAAGGATTATATATTTTGATTTAAATTTTTTGACGTATCTACTAACCTAGATCATAAAAGACACCTCTGTAGGTTCGGCGATAGAGCATCAGCGTAATACACAGACGATCCACGTTCAAGTCCTACGTGGCTTATAAATTAGTTTTTCCCTTTTTTTCCCGTTTCTTAATTTTTACCGTAGAAATACATTGTACCCAGATAGCACTGAAACATCTTAAAGACGTCTTTAAGACGACTGCCGTAAGACGTTCAAACGTATTAAAGACGTCTCCTGAAAGTCGTTTGTTAAAAAACGGTCCGTCTTTCAGACGTCTCTACAAGGTCTTTCAGAAGTCTGAAGGACGTCTGTTAGACGTCTAAAAAACGTCTTTTGGGCGCCTTTAAGGCATCTTTTCGGGCGTCTTTCATGCGTCTTTCGGGCGTCTTTCAGGCGTCTTCTAGGCGTATCAAAGACATTCATAATAGTTAATTAATAAGGGAAATAAATTTCAAATTACTGTGTTTCTATATTACTATTTATCAGGAACTTGTACCGGTACGTAAAATACCGGTATGATACCGGTATATTTCGGTATGTCTGCCTAACCGTTCTAGAAACCGAAATATCGTAATACCGGTATTTTCATATACCGGTATGACGTCACACCGGTATAGTTGCATTCAGCGACTTATACCGGTACGTAAAATACCGATATTATACCGGTACGTAAAATACCGATATTATACCGGTACGTAAAATATCGATATTATACCGGTATGATACCGGTATCATATCGGTATTTGAGAAGGGAACAGGGCAAGAGGGCTATTCCACACAAATTCAATGTTTATCTGAAAACAGATAAATTCTTTATGGTTGAGACGTTACCTTTCCGAAGACGCGAGGGTGGAGTTCTAAAAATTCTTAGTTACCGCCTCATTTTGGCGTGGGTAGGAAATTCCAATCGCCTAAGTTTTATAGTCACTGGCAGGATGGTCGCTACGTACAGAAAAGGGACTGTTTGACGTTCCTGACAAGCCCTAACGAGAGACGACTGGCAGTTTTTATGATGGAATAAATAGTCTTGTAACGTTCGTAAAAGTAATTTATGAAATAAAATAATTTTGCCATTCTGCAGACACCAGGGTAGGTTTTACTACTAAGCAATACTAAGCATTGGAAAAACCAAAAAAATACCGGTATTTCAAAACGGTTACCGGTATAGTTCTGTTGACCGGTATCAATATTATATACCGGTATGAAAATTTTACCGGTATAAAAACTTTACCGGTATTAAGTCCCTGTGTAATACCGGTATAATCTTGATACCGGTATTAAGTTCCTGCTATTTATTACGAAATTAGGATTACAATCGAACAATAAAATAAAATAAAAATAAAACATTAAAATTAGAATAAAACATTATTATTAAAACATTAAAATTAGAATAAAACATTATTATTAAAACGAAATATTAAAATTAAAATAAAATAAAACCTTAAAATTAGAATAAAACATTCTAATGAAAATTAAAATGAAACTTATAAATAAAAAATAACTGAGCCACTAAAATTTGGAACTTGTCCTTTTCACGCGATCGACCGCCCTCTTTAACCACATTTGTATGGCCGCTTCCATATCCTTCCGGTTGCCTAGGATGTTCGGTTTTTCTGCGGAACCTTATATAAGAAATTCTTTGTTTACTAATTTGTACATGAATAATCATTATAATAATAACGATAAAATAAGTGTGATAATTACATATAATGAGTTTCGCAGTTTTGTAATTTTGAAATCGTTTCTTTTGTTTCCTTCCAAGCCAGCTATAGGACAACGCTAAGTTGTCGCTGATAATCGTTGACATGGCTCTTCTTCTAAATTGAAGTGCGCTGTCGCCTCTTATTCTCCCCACTTGTTCAACCTAAAACAAAAAGTTGTTATTATATCACATTCTGTCAACTGAATGAAAATGAAAGATAAATGTCAGTTATTTTAAGTGTAAGGTGAAATGCTCTAAGTGTTAATCTACCCAATGATTTTAGGATTTTAAATTACGTTACAAAATCTGAATTTTATGTTAAAACTCTTAAAAAATTATGTTTGTTTATTTAAACTGGTAAAATTAAAGGTAGCAAAAAATGCCGTCCAGGCCTAGGGCATTTTACCTTATATGTTTTACCAATTTTGACCGCTATAACAGTGACGGTCAATAAAACCGGATGCCTCGCAGCCAATTTGATGGCACTGCCTCGATTGTTTGGTCCTCTTCAAATTGAACGACAGTCCAAGTCGGTGGATCTATAATCCTTAATAAAATGTTCGAAAATTATGGAAAGTTATAGCAATCTATGGAGCAAATATAGCGGAAAGACATCAGCAAACCCACTAACGGTAGCAAATAATAACAATGAAAGTACTTACTTTTCTAAATATATAAAATAACTCGTATGGCACAGCACGGTTGTAACTTGCCCACGCGATGTTGCAGTAACGATAATTATTTTAAAAAAGTAGATTATGATGGAATACGTTCTCGCCAATGACACAGAAACGACTGCCGTTTCGGCCGTGTCTCTCGTTCGATCGTTTTTTCAGCGATTGTCACTTCGGTGATCGTCTTTTCGGCGACCGTCATTTTTGACTCACGCGATGGCTGTTCTCGTTCCCACATAAATGACAACGATCTTTGCCGGTGGGACGTCTCGTCCTTACTTTGTTTTGCCGCGGAATAAGCTCGTCGAACCAGGGTTCGTGTGATGGTGAGAGGAAGCGGTCGGTGCGGAGAGACGTGGTGTATTGTAGAATAACGACTCGTTTGTGCTAGTTGAACTACTGTCTCGCTATAATTATTTGTCACGCGGGATCGGCGTGTGGGTGTTGGCACCCTCGGAACGATGAGACGGGCTACTGTCGATGATAGCAGTCTCGATTCGGATCGGTGCGTCGCAGGTGCGGTTATCCTCGGGACGGCTAGACGGGGTGCTGCCGGTTATTACAGCACGGGGTCCGGTCGACGCGCGTTGCGGGTACGGTCACCCTCTGGACGGCTAGACGGGATGCTGCCGGTTATTACAGCATCGGGTTGGGTCAGCGCGCGTTGCGGATGCGGTCACTCGCTGGACGGCTAGCGATCGTTGTCGCGGCGGCGGGATTGGCGGCAGCCGTCGTCTCGACGAACGGCACGGGATAGTTTGGCGTCTCCGCGAACGGAACGGGATAGTTCGGCGTCTCGGCGAAATGACCGGGAGGAGGCGTCGCACAGTGGTTCGAAATCGCCAAAACGTGGCCAAAAATCACTTTTTCAACTTCGTCCAAAATTAATGAAAATGCCAATAACTTCTTAAATGTTCAAACTAAGTTGTACCACAAATATAAATTGCTAAAAATCACCCATTATTGTTCCAGAACAGTTTGAAAACAAGCAAAAATGCAATTCTAAGATAGACTACATTTCTTCCCGAAATTGACGATGTTTGTTTCATCATACTTTTTTATGAGTAATATTTATACAAAAACTAACTACATAGTGTTAAAGAGCGTTCTTTCGGCTATGTGTATGTGTAACTTTTAACATTATATATATATTTTACAACTTTGAAAATTGTCTCTTTCTAAACACCTATTTTCCAGTCTCTTTTTTTCTTTAGTGACGATTACAAAGCGAACGTCACGCAGTTTCACGATGAATTTTGCATGTACGTATTTGTTAAATTAAGAGCGCTACATAAAAATATCTTGCGCATACTTGCGCACTTCAAAGTTACAACAATAAATAGGCAACGCGCTGGTAAAATTCTCTCTTACCAAATACCGACTTTTCGGTCTTTTTTTTACTTTAATGACGATTTCAAAGCGAAAGTCACGCAGTTTTACGATGAATTTTGCATGTACGTATTTGTTAAAGCCTCCTTAAGAGCGCTACATAAAAATATCTTGCGCATACTTGCGCATTTCAAAGTTACAACAATAAAATAGGTAACACAAGCAGTACTCCAATTTAGATAAAAATTAATAACCCGGGCTTTTTCTAGTCGCTGATTATGAATCTGATGTCAAAATTAAAAATTATAATAATTTTTTTTAAAACGCAAAAATAAAGAATTTGATGTATCCGTTTATTGTATTTGAATCAGATTCATAATCAGCAACCCCAAAAATACGGGAATACTAGATTTCAAGCTAATCGGACAATTTTTTAAGCAACACATCTGCCATATTGGATCCGCCATTTTGTTTTTTGAAATTTTGAAATCAGATTCATAATCAGCAATCCGAAAACCCATAGAATACCAATTTTCAACTAAATCGGAGAATGTCTTCGATTTTTGGCCACGTTTTGGCGATTTCGAACCACTGTGCGTCGTCACGACGGCAGGATCGGAGATGCTCGTCGTCGCGACGAGTGGTCGAGGTGTAGGGTTATAGCCGTTACGGCAAAACGGGGGATGGATACCTACGTCTCGTAGTGGAGTCGCTGTCACGGCGAGCAGGATTTCGCTTTGGAAGTTGTACTGTCGCAGTAGCTGTCCTCGGCGGGGAAGTTCGACGTCGCGTCGAACTGAGGGAATCTGCTTTTGAGTGATTTTGACGAGCCTTTTATATTTTTGGTTCGGTGATGCGGGGTAGTAGTGCGGTACGGTGTTCGGGGTAGTTTTTGTGTCGGTTTTTGATTTTCGGTGCCCGTCAAAATGTCGTTCGGATTTCGGGCCGTGCGCACTGTTTCTAGTTTTGACGGTTCGCGGGCCGGGGCTAGCGCGAGATCGTTGGCCCGGCTATGCGGCGCGTTCGGTTGTTTCCGGCGGGGCTCGACGGGACGCGTCTTCGTATCGTTTCGGCGGTGGTCGGCGCGGCGCGTACTCGTAACAGGCTTAATTTGAGCAGGTCTGTTACATATTAAATCTAGTAAAAAATTTTCGGTTATCTACAGAAATGAAATTTTCTATGCCGATATTGGCAAGATTATGTATATGCGTCTGACAAACTTTTTTCGAAGAAGTTGTTGCTTCATCGTTCCTTAAACTTTCTACCATAAGCTTTTTATTTTTGTCACATGACAAACCTTCGTCAAAAAAAGATAATGCTGAACATTCTGATGTTAAGTACCACAAATTCCCCTCAAATTTATGTAACCCTATTCGGCTTACGTTCACATCAATTTTTTATAGTCTTCAAGCTGTTTCGAATGAATTTTTATTCGAATAACCCAGCGAATAACAATTTATTCGAAAAGCCCAGCGAATAAAAATTGATTCGAAAAGCCCAGCGAATAAAAATTTATTCGAATAGTCCAACGAATAATGGTGTCGAATGACATCGCGTCATCGACATCGCACGCGGCACGCGGCACACACCAGCGACGTGTATGTGTATGAATAAATGCGTGAGTGCAGTCTAGAGAATCGATGATTCTTATTTTCGAGAAATTTTTGATCATCTGAAGATTGCAGATTGTTTCCTATCACAAAAATTATTTTAAAATACATAAATAATTATTAATATTTTTGCAAACTGCTTACATTACAAATTACGGATTAAGCGTCATAAACAGAAGAAATTTAAGTCGCCGAAAATTTGGAGGTAATAATTATATAATTGTGTAATAATGTACATTACGTTAGAAACTATAGAATTATTAACAACATTGTATTAATATTTATTTAGGTACCCATAGTTACGAGAGAATAGCTCAGCTATTACAAGAAATCCATATGGAATATTTTTTACTCATAAAAAAAATGTCGATGGTATTGTACTGCCTGTGTTAAAAGAATCACTGTTAGTTATCTATTGTATATGTCATCAATCGTCAACCGAGGTCTCGACTCGAGAAGCCTCGGGCCTCGGCCTCAAGTCACTCGAGTGTCGGCGTCGGGTTCCTACCCGTAACCATAAAGGTTGCCGCTGTCGATGCCGGCTAGCGGCTGCGCTTATTCGCAGCATTTATTCTCGTCATTTAGAATAACGAATAACGAATGAAAGTCCCGGGATTTATTCGTGAATAACGAATAACGATTTATTCGTTACTCGCAAGCTACGAATAATTCTCGGCGAATGATATCCTTATTCGTTACTCTCGAATAAATCCAGGGACTTTATTCCCTATTCCTCATTCGTTATTCGAAATAAAATTTGCCCAACTCTGCCGCCCGGAGTATAGCCTTTTGTTCTATCCCTACTCTTTGTCGCATATCTGCTTTTGGTTCCCTCGAAAAAATAAGCTGTCGCTAACGCGTAATCAACCGTATGAGGTCAATTATTCTATTTAACACTAACATCACGACATAATTTTATAACTAGAAATAGAATTTAATCTTTGGCGATGCACAGTGGTACAAATGCTCATTTTAGGTGGAAAAACTATGGTCAAGGAATAGATATTTTTACCATTTATTCTTCTTTTACAATGTTTATTGAGACCAGAGTTGCCAGATGAGGGGAGGGAGCACGAATTGAGGGAAAAATATTACCCTCTCTCTGCCAGTATCCGACACATGAAGGCTTCGTCTACGTGACTTTCTTACTCCCTTCTTGTAACCACGTGTTCGTATAGGAGGTCCGGCTAAATACACCCAAATAAACAACTAACCGCTATAGGAAAGTTTACGCATCTTGAAGAATTTGGTGAAAATGTCAACCAGATGTCCAAGGTACGACCTGGCTGAGTTTCCCACTATAACGAGGGGTTAAACTCCTTCATAAACAGCTTAGTACGATCCTAAAAGCCGAACGCTACGCTTCGTGAGATTGGGTTTATAGTCCCTCTCGATCAACCTCTGCTACTAACGTAACGTCATTTGCAAGGGAAGTTTCTCTAAGTACACCCTCGCATTTCTCAGTGCGCGAAAACAGAGAGTTTGGGATTTAGTATCCGCGACAACATTACACTATAATCACGCGTACCTTAGCATAACGATTCAAAGAATATATTGTATTTGATATTAGACAATTTGAGGAATCTTTACGAGTGCTGACCTTCCGAACACCTAGACATCGGCCAGTTCACGATTTTCTTATGTAGTGGCAACCCGGTTGAAATACACTTGGTGCGTTCACAACCTCCAGTCTAGTGGCAACCCTTTAGTGAAACAAAAATTGGCAAGTCCTCGATAATTGCTGCCTACCACGTCCAGATAACAAACCTCGGTCACCCCTTATCTGCCAGCCCGTGAGGAATAGTGTCGTAGAAGGAGGAGGTACAGTTGGAACACAAGTCTTTATCTAGCGACTCTAATTAACCCTTTCGCTACCACGGACGAGATATCTCGCGCCCCGATAGTTCCCGATAAACGCCTTTTGCGAGATATCTCGCGCCCCGATAGTTCCCGAAAAAACGCTTTTGCGAGATATCTCGCGCCCCGATAGTTCCCGAAAAACGCTTTTGACGAGATATCTCGCCACCTAGCACCAGTGCTTTCATATTATAGACGAAATATTTTCTCTTCCGTTCGGTCATTTTGTACCTAATCAAGTAACTAACCGAGTAACTAATCAAGACTAAACCCCCAAACGGTGAATGCTGTGCCACGACTTTAATATTTACCAACATACTGCACACAATATACACAAGCGACACAAGAAAGATGGACATTGTAAACATACGCGTCTTGGGTACGAAATGACCGAACAGAACAGAAAATATTTCGTCTATAATGTAAAACCACTGGTGCTAGGTGGCGAGATATCTCGTCAAAAGTGTGTATCTGGAAATATCGGGGCGCGAAATATCTCGTCAAAAGCGTTTTTCGGAAAGTATCGGGGCGCGAGATATCTCGTCAAAAGCGTTTTTCGGGAAGTATCGGGGCGCGAGATATCTCGCAAAAGGCGTTTATCGGGAACTAGCGGGGCGCGAGATATCTCGTCCGTGGTAGCGAAAGGGTTAAGACCTAGTATTAGCAGATCCACGGTGGAACAACTAACGCGCTGACTCAATCAAGCTGATGGAAACATTGTAAATATTTTCAGATGTAATGCGCTGACGCAATAGAAATACTAATTAAGTTGATCTCATTTTTTAATTTTTCCTGTGAGATGTTCAAGATTTATGAGTACGTAATAGACATATAAAATAAATAAAACGCGTAACAATTTCAGGGTTCGTTTAGTTTTTCACGCAGAACACGTCGAAAAGAAATCGGTTTTTATTTTTTTTAAATATAGGTTTTTATGGGATTATAAAAATCGGTTTTCAATTTTTTTTAAATCTGGAAAAAATTCATAAACGATACTTACTAGATACTCTTGTGATACTCTAGATACTCTAGATACTACTAGAACTTCCATGTGAAATCTGTATCTTTCAGACGTTTTATTTCAAATGTTCAAACGGTGTCTGTAAAAAGACGTCTTTAAGTCGTCTTATTTCAGACGTTACAACAACATTTCTAGAAAGACGTCTTAAAGACGATTATTCAGGATTTAAGTCGTTCAGACCTAAAATGGACGTAAAATGAACGTCTTTAACCAGTTAACTGCGTTCGACGTGTATACAATCCAAATCTTTATCTGTATTTTCCAAATTTCTATTTTCCAGAATGAATTGTTGATTTTTTATCAAACAAAAATGTAATCCTCCCTCGTTTTACGTAAAATTTATAACAGGATCATTTGCCCTGCGTTTGACGTGTATACTCGTCATTGTTCGATTTTAATTCCGTACTCTGTTAAGACGTCGTGTGCTATCTGTCTATTCAATATCGAAGATAGAAATTTTCAACGTAGATAATACAAATGATAATTTTAAAAATATGGAAGCACTCTATAACTTTATCATTAAAAAATACAATATTAGAGTGATTCATCTGAGGATGACTCTGATTTTTGAAAATTTTGAAATTGGTCGGAGTCTCAAATAATGAAAATAATGAAGATAATATTTGGTGTAATTTGAAAAAAGTTATTCTGATTCAAATATTATTGATTCACTTTTGCTCTTCACTGTATGTATGTGATGATCCCAGGAGACGGTAGTGAGAGGCTTGTAGGGACTACGTGATATCTCTACTATGTGCTACACGTCTTCCGCTATTGGCAAAATCGCTTGACGAAGACAGCAAATGTGCGTACAGTGGAACAGAGCGATGTGGTGGCGCTGACATTCTATGTCGACTATTCCCGCGAGATTCTAAACGTAAGCGTGGGGTCTCGCAGATCTCCCTGCGCCCACTGCCGAAATCACTGCCATTTCCTGACGGACGGTCAGTAAGTCTGTAATGATATTTGGTCCCCTCAGGGTTTCAAATCCATTTTACCACTTCTCCCCCTCTTCCACTCTCACTATCGCCTAATTTCAGTGGGACCTAATTTTTATTACGGTGGGTTCCGAACCACCTATTTTGCCAACAACACGTGAAAAGCACTTCCAGAGGGCCACTCTTCCCGGCTTTTATCGGGCGGTCACCCATCCAAGCGCCGCACACGCCCCCGCTAGTTAAAACTTCGGTGATCATACGAGAACCGGTTTTTGCAGCGAGGCAATGGTCGTTGACGGACGGTCAGGAAGTATACATACGAATCAAATGTCCTTATTTATCGTTTGTAATTTAATTTTTCTACTTTGGCATGTTACGTATGCGGACGTTTTCGTTTGTGACTCTTGACCCTTCCGGAGATATGTGTCGGAACAGAGGGCCGATTTAAGAACAAAGGGCTTATTCAAAATTGAGAAGAACTAGGGCACTTTTGACGATGCAACGAGTTGCATCATTTCCGTGAATCCGAATCTAATCAGGAGTAGCTCGTACACCCCCCCCCCCCACTAAAGTTTAGGCCGATTTCGGTTTTATTGTATAAGCGACATGAGTCCTCTCCAATATTGGATGTTCCAAGCGAAGTAAAGTCAGTATTACTTGTATCGCAACGCGGAACGGTCCAAGTAAGACCGAGCTAAATTCCCTATCGAGCAGTTACTAGATTACATTCGCATTTCTCGGTGGGTTAAAACTGAGAGCGTACTTCGTATGATCCGCGACACATTACACTAAATATTTGTATTGCCCGGATATTCAATTAAAATATACCACTCTGTATTAAAATATTAGAATCTTTTGCTAATTCTCACATCCTCTCGAATTTCCAATACATAGTTGGTATTCTGCGATGATACACCGTTGCCATTCGAGGTCTAGTTCATTTTCATACACTACGGGGCAACGAAACCACGGCCCCTTTTCCTCGGTTCACGCCAAGTCTGCATAACCCTCGACTAACAAGAAACAATAAAATCATGTTTCAACTTTCAAAACAAATATTTCAAAATTATAAAAAAATGCAAAACGACTTAGTCGTTTATTTTAGTCAATTTTAAGAAGACGTGTTTAAGATGTCTTAAAGAAGTCTTTTTCGAGACGACGTTTTAATGTCTGAAATAAGACGTCTTTTGGACGTCAAACAGACATCTTAGGGAAATCTTAAAAACGTACCGTTTTTTAACACAAGACATTCGGAAGCCATTCGGACAACATTCGAGACGTCTTTAAGACGTCTGAATGCCCAACAACAGATGCCTTTAAGACGTCTATGTGCTACCATAGTAGTAAGCTACGACTACATAAAAATCTGAATAAGTTATTGAATTTGGTAGAAATTTGTTTCGACAATGCAAGTTTATCGATCTTCATTTGTTTTCATCTCTCCCATTTGTTAACTGACAATTTCTCGAATGAATTGTACGCTTTGTAGAGCCCATTCAAAATGTAAATTGAAATAATCTATCTTCAGCATATAGCTGTTGCTCGGTTATTTAGTAGCTGTTGACACGCGAAACCCTCGAGTATGTATGTGTCGTCGTACAACGAACTTCATTTTCAAATTAATCAATTGGTTCCCAGACAGAGCAAGTTCTATTAGCACCCGTAGGCAGATGGTGCGCTTAGAAATTACATATTTAAAATACGTATAATTAGGTAGTCTACAATTAATCAATTAGGAACTGTTTAATTTTCCAACGATTTTCTTCAATGATTGACAAAAGAAGCTCCGCTGTTCAATAGTTTGAGTACCTTTCAATAAATTGGAAAGATAAATTTAATTGCTCACAGTACAACTGCGAAAACATTTGTGGCATGCATGGAATTATGAAGATCTGTGACATATTCTTGCTTTGTACATGCCACACATCTTCTCTAGCATCAAATAAATGGGCACTCCCACGAGGAAGAATGTAATCAGTTGGTCGATTATTGTTATCGTCAACTTGTTTTCCGTGTACACATTTCCGCATCTGCGATTAAAAAACACTTTGTTTGGAGAATTGGATTGTGACTGTTAATAATTATTCGAAACCCGGTTCAGTTTGTCCTGGATGACTCATGACCGCCCCCTGACACAAAGTAAATTGGCCATAAATCGTTTGAAATCGTTGCGCGTATTCGTTTCGTGATTAATGGGACAAATTGACGCAAGTCTGTATTGTTGGCGTACTGAGTCATTGTTCTTTTTAGACGATGCGCACACTACCTGTCTTATCTTGACGCGTAATACGATGCGCAAAATAAAATAGCGTGATTCTTTTGCATTACGTTTTCACGTAACAAGATGCCGCGTTGCGTTGATTCCATTTTCCGAAAAATCTTCTCTTTTGGTCGGGTTTTAACTATTCTGATGAAGAACTTTTTAAACGTTTTACACCCGTTCTCGAAACGGCCACTAAAAAATCTGTAATGAAGAATTAAAGTACCGAGAGTATTTTAGCAATAAAGAACATTGGATAGTCATGGCTTAAAAAAAAATTAATGAGTTGTGTAGCTGTTAGCATGATTGTATCTGTTTTCGACGAAGAAGATTTAGATGTTTAAACAAAAAAGTAACACAGAGCATTTTTATGATTTCCTTTCCGATATTATAGGTATGTTAGAAATACTAGATTTGTTAGAAATATAATACTAGATTCGGACTCGTTCACTTCGAAGGTTCTGGGGTAAGTTCCGCGGAGGTTCCCGCAGTCCTCTTTCTAAAAGACACACAATCTTTCCCATTTCGTAGCCAGATCTGCCCAGAAATTATTCTGATTGTTTTATCCATCCAACGCGTCATCGATGACGTCGGGTCAACGACGAATTCGAAACATGCCTCGAATGATCACGCTCAGTTTTCTGTTTACATTTCTTAGATCGTAAGGTGCATACAATTTTACAGGGGTCTTCCCGTGCAACAAGTTTAAAAAAAAGAAAAATATTTTTTGTTTAGATAAACAGCTTAACATCTCGAAAATGTGTTTTCAAAGAATTAGATTGTGGCGGCTACTTCTTACGCTCGCCAGAAGATGTACAGGGTGTATAAAAATTATATGTCACGAATACCATGGAGGGATTCTATACCTCTGGATCGGTGGAGATCTGTTAAAAAATTGGACTGCAAAAATGACCTTGACCCTTTCTTTTAAGGTTAAAAATTTTTTGATCGTACTCATCGCAAGGAACAAAAGTCTCAAGGGATCAATGGATCTCAAGTGAACCGTTCTCTTTAAAAACGACTTTGAAGTTTCGTGAATTAATGTCTTCCATATGTCTACAGGGTTTCCCAAAATGGTATAAACGTGTAGGGAATGATTCTACATGAGAAAATAAATTGAAAATATAGAATAAATTTTTTTCGTTTGACGCCTCGTTTTCGAGAAAATTGACTTTAAAAATCCGTCAAGTTCGCGTGCCTAACGTTTGGAACAAGTAGAATTAGTAGGTCATGAATAGACGCGTCAAACGATTGCCATTCAAGAGCACGCGTGTTCGCTGAATTGTCAAAGATTAACTTCTCGAAACCGAGGCGTCAAATGAAAAACATTTATTCTCATATTTTCAACGAACTTTTCAGTAACATATTATCAATTTATTTTCTCGTGTAGAATCATTCCCTCCACGTTTATACAATTTCGGGACACCCTATAGACATATGGAAGAAATTAATTTATGAAACGTCAAAGTTGTTTTTTAAAAGAACAGTTGACTCGAGACCCATTGTTCCTGTGACTCTTTTACGATACGATAAAAAATTTTTTAACCTTAAAAGAAAGGGTCAAAGTTAATTTTACGGTCAATTTTTTTAACATATCTCCATCGATCCAGAGGTATAGAATCCCTCCACGGTATTCGTGACATATAATTTTTATACACCCTGTACAAATATTCAAGACCTTTCCCGCTACTAGCTGATACGTTACCGGTCCCGACATTTATACAATGTATGTATACCGTCCTCAACTGCCTTCCGATATCCCAGCGTTTATGTTGTTACGAACCGAGGGCTGGCAAATAGGGCGTGACCGAGGTTCGGTTTTAAGGATTGAAAGAGGTAAATGTTACTGTGGACGAGCCAGTGGTTATAACCTCCGGGTTGCTACTAGGAAGGATGGTCGTGGACATACCGAATGTTTTATTAACACTTTGACTGCCAAACTAGAAACCTAAAAAATTCCATCAAATCAATGTAGGTTATTTAATGAAATAAAAATTGAAAAAAATTATATGTATGACATGGAGTAGTCCTCCAACTTTCTGGCATTTTACAGATCCTAATAAAATTTGGTACGATTAATATATTAGCGTAAAAATTCATTTTAAAACTTGGACAAATAGTTCCGTCACCCACATATGGGTGACATGGCAGTCAACGTGTTAAACGGGTTGCCACTAGATACAATTGTCGTGGAGAAATTTTGAATTTTGTATTGTAAAAACTCATTTATTAAGCCGTAAATCCACTTGCTGCGTGGAAATGTGGGTCACTGGGCTACTCAATGACGAACTACACAGCTGGCCTCAGTGCCGAACGGTAAGGGACGTACGGTCAGATCAACGAACCTCGCAGCTGGTAGCGAATAGTAGGTATAAAACAATCTAAGGCCCAAGGGATGCGCGGTGAAGTCAATTATCCGGTCCTTCACTTTCACTGTTCAAACAATAAATAAATCGTATGATTCTTTCCCACAGATGTCATGAAATTTTTCGTCATTCGCGATCACTGTTCACACTTGTCAACACATAGCTATGCACTAATAACAATTCCAATATCACTTGTATCGCAGCACAAATCACAATAAGCAAGTAATAAGACGAGTATACTGCGGATTCCATGCATTTGCTGCGAAAATGAGTAAGTGCAGTTTAACACATTGACTGCCATGTCACCCATATGTGGGTGACGGAACTATTTGTCCAAGTTTTAAAATGAATTTTTACGCTAATATCGTACCAAATTTTATTAGGATCTCTAAAATGCCAGAAAGTTGGAGGACTACTCCATGTCATACATATAATTTTTTTCAATTTTTATTTCATTAAATAACCTACATTGATTTGATGGAATTTTTTAGGTTTCTAGTTTGGCAGTCAAAGTGTTAAAAGAGTAAAGAGATTAAAATAATTAAAAACTCCAATATTATTATTTTCAACTTGTTCACGTGATTAAAGTAAAAATCAAATATCTGTTTGGTTCCTATCCCTTGCAACAGCAACCGCCAACTTTTATTTTGCATAAAAACCCGCAGTCTAGTGATTATCACTATTAAAAACACACATATTAGCATTGTACTGATCACTTTTTGGAGATGTTCTCTCTACCACTGCTCGAACGACACTGATTTTACGCAAGATTTTTCCGAAAAGTCTAGGGAGGTCGTTATGCGTGTCGAAAATACACGCTGTAGCACGCTTATGAAAACGACGGGGTAGATAGACGAAAAACAGGATACGAGAAGTATCGCTGTAAGATTGGAATTTATGGCAATCACATGTTTCGGGGTTCCTGCAGATTGGTACGCAGAAACAATGGGCAAGCACCAAGGGTTAAAGGCAAGGGTGCCTATTGTCCTACACCTTTCTTAAGAAACTTTCTAAAAGAATGACGGATTCTTGACGTTAATTTTGTACGTTATCGGAATACTCACTTTTTACGTATAAGACATATTAATAAGGTTAAATGTATATTCGAATTTTTTCATGTATTTCGCATACCTTAATGAAAAAAAATATATATATTATAATAATTAAGAGCTAAAGAGCGGATCTTTAAAAATTCTACGTACGTCCCAGAGACGTCCCAGATAAGTCCGCGTGGGACGTCCCATGTACGTTCCACGTTCTGTGAACTGGGATCTCTGTGGGACATTCCTGGGACGTATCTGGGACATATCTCGAACATACGGACGTCTCTGAGACGTACGGAATGTCTAACACGGACGTTCATCGGACGTCTGAGTGCTATCTGGGCACATCACACTATTTCCCCATGTATGCCATGCAAGTGTTGTGTACATATATCATTTTTTCATGTTACTAGATAAAACGGAAATATTTAAGGCGATCAAAGTTATTGGCTCCCCTGTATATCAGAGTCAGTCATGTGCGAAGAAGTTCAATAAATCAACGAAAAATTAAAAAGACCTTTTAATCTTAAACATCAGTTAGTTATAACAGTTTAACCTTCTGTTAAACCGTCTGTCAAAGTTGAATGCCCTGCCGTTTTGATAGTTCTGATAATAAAGGTTCTATCATAATTCTCGTCAAGTCTTTGTTGGAAGCAACGCAAGCGGAAACAAAATTATAGGTATGAACAACGTCGTTTTACATAGGGAGAATATGTATCACGAAAATGTTGAGAATACGTCATGATTTGTATCCTTCTCTAGCAGGATTTATCATATCACGCCGTGCATTTTTTGTTGATTGTGGCGCACGCGATGCATTCTGCGCGTGAGAAACATGTTCGCGCGTGCTTCAGAAAGCAGAAAATGTGTGCGAAATCGTGATTACCGTTGCAAAGAGTCTGTTATTTAACGAGACAGAATTACGAACAAAATAATAACCCGACTTGAAATTACCGATGGCTTTCTTTTTCGGACCCATACGAAATGACGTCTCGCCACCCGCTAGACACCCTCGCGTAGTGCTGGGCGATTACGATTTAATATCTTATAGGCCACTGCTGTTCAGCCATCGGTCGTACAGGCAGTGTACCGGATTACTCCGAAAATAAACAAATCGACGGGCAACACATCACATCTTTTCAGGCAACGTTGCAGCATGTATCCATCGGACGTACTGTGATCATTGGCTGACGGACTGTGACAACGATCGGCAGCAGATTATAATGTATATCCAGATTAGGTTAAAAATGTACTTGGGTACATAGGTTGAATTTAGACGTTATAGAAAATGTACAATCAAGAAATACTATACTATGTATACATATTTTTCTCGATATTTCTCTTTACAATTATTTACAGGGAAAGAGGTAAATTCCCGAAACTGCTTTCAGGAAAATTGCTAAGAGTGAAAGTTTCAATTTTAGGACAAACGCTGTTGACCCTTATTTCAAAATGTCTAAAGAATATTCATCAATTTTATGGACCCACAATAACAAATAATTCATCAATCCTGACTGCAGCCGCTTGTACTTATTGGAGTGTTTCATATCTCATGTGTACCATATTCTCATTTTTGTACGGTGTGCACAGGGTTAATCAAAATACCATAGTCATACCATATCATAGTCAGCGAAGTGACAGTATTGGTTTCTCTAATATGAGTCATTGAGAAACAGGAATTGACAGATTAGCTGAAAGATGGCAACAAGTTGTACAATAATATTAAACATATATTTTTATAAACTGATTCAAATGTTTTCTTTTAAATACGACAGAACTTTTCCTCCAACTTAATATATTTTTACGACAGTTCGAATTACTCAATATTTGCAATTTTTAATGCTGCGTAAAAAAATTTTTCACCCTTGAACCGTTGGTAAAATTTGCAGAACAAAGATATTTGTAATATACATTTTCATTAAGACATTACATTTGCGTATAAAATGATAAATTATTTAAGGAGAATTAATACAATAATTTACGTATAATATAAGGATGTGTGACGCTGTTTCACTAAGTGACAGGAACGTTTCCTATCTCCATGATGTTGTAGAAGAGATATCGATAATTTACGAGGAAAAATATCGGAACAAAACCTCCCCGCTTGTCCGCTTGATTGTTACGCCAGATACAAAATCCGGGTAACAATATTCTGTCCAAACAGCTGACCTGATGAGTATATGGCCCGACCTTAAAGCTGAAAATATAATTTTAGCCAACTAGATCGGTCAAATACTTCACTGTGTCGATTGTGAATTTGCGCAGGTATCTGTAGTCTACTGATGAGTAAAAGTGAATACTGTTTTTTTTCTTTCAGCCGACAACTCATTACAAAAGTTACATTGAAGGTTTTTTCCACATCTTAGAACGAGTTTCATTTTTACGTAACAATTATGTGTAAATGTATATGGATTTATAGAAAGTTGCTACTTTTTACTTTATGATTACGCGTATGTAACTGATTATAGTCAGCATACTTTTGGAGAAAAGACTCACGAGGATCAATAATTCAATAGGTTTTTGTTTCAAATTTATCTCTTTAGTTCACGTCACTCTAATTGTGAGCTGTTTTCCCTAATCAGCCATTCGTAGAAAGTAAATACATACAGGGTATCTCAAAATGACCTGACATTTTAAATTGGGCGCCATTTTTTTTGCTTCGAACATAGAGTACTAATCTTTGACAATTGGCATCAGGATGTATTGCAGTTTAGTAATGGAGAATTACACGATCAAGCAATGCATAGAAATGGTAAAAATTCACTACTACAATTTATTTTTCGAAGTAATTTTTCGAAGAAAATCATCTTCAGCAATGAGGCGCATTTTAAACTTAGTGGATACGTAAGCAAACGAAACTGTCGAATTTGAGGGACCGAAAATCCATAAGTGATTCAACAGCTTCCAATGCATCCACATGAGTCACTGTTTGGTGTGGATTTTGAGTTGGAGGAGTGATTGGACCTTTTCCGAGAATGATGCTGGACGTGCTGTTACCGTGAATGGTGTTCGTTATCGTAATATGATAACCAACTTTTTAGGGAATGAATTGAACGGCATGGACTTAGAAGACATTCTTTCAACAAGATGGCACAACCTGTCACACTGCGGGCGAAACAATGCAGTTATTGCAGACGAAGTTTCATGGTCGTGTTATCTCACGCCGCGCCGTAGCGATGTGAATTGACCACCAAGATCGTGCGATTTTACGCCATTGGACTTCTTTTTGGGGGGCTTTCTGAATAGAAAAGTGTATGCCAATGATCCACAGACCATTCCGAAGCTCAAGAAAGCAATTAGACGTACCATTACTGAAATGAGTCCGCAATTATGCCAACATGTCATTGAAAATTTCGACAAAACCGGGACCAGGCGGCCATATATCGGATATTGTGTTCCACAAATAACCGCAATGTTTGTACTTTATATTAAAATAAAAACATTCGTACTTTTTAAAATAAATAATACATTTTATTTGTTAAGGCAAGGACCCTAGAGGTGACTATGGTACGGTCGACCATCTCGGAGATTGTTTCAGTAACGTCTTTTTAGCATCGAGCCATTGCCATATTTGAATAGACCGGTCTGCAGGCAAAATAATAAAATAATAAACCACACTTCGAAGGTTTCCCGAACTTTTGTATACAATCTAGCCTCCCAAGTCCGAGAGACCATATCATAAAGTAATGTTTTTCTCTGGAAATGGTTGTAATTCTATTAAAATTCTAACAAACTCTGAAACTCTTCGTTGAAATACTAACTTATAAGAAAATTATAAATTTGTATTATAAAAATTGTATTATAAGAATGTATGCATTCATAATTAATGCAAAATAATACAACAAGTTCAGAGCCACTATTATTATTAAGGTTATTTCAAGTCCACTGTATGACATGAACTTGGCATTTTCCTAAATTAGATACGAACATTATACAGTTTGATTAAAAAAAAAGATCCGATACTTATTCGCTGTAGTACTCACTATAAAGAGTAAAAGTGTCTAATCAACATAGGTCCTAATAGCAATTCTTTTAAAATCAACTTTTATTTCTCTTTTTGTTCTCTTTGCAGCACATTAAACGTGTAGTACATATTAGGGGGGGCTCTTATTTTCGACTTTTGAAATTCTTTGTTAGCACCCCTCAAGATTGTTCCGAATAAATAAAAGAAACATAACGGGAAAAGGAGCCCCAAGGACGCCCAAACATTAACCCTTTCGCTCCTAACGCCAGATATATTCAGCATGTGTACACTAGGGTGGATCTTAGCTGTAGCTGGTGAAAATATTTTTGCGTACGTCTGGTACGTATCTGAGACATACGGACGTTATTTGTAACGATAACAGGACATTTACATGATATTTCTATTATTATTATTGTTATTACCATTATTTCTATTACTATTATCAGACAACGGATGTTTTGCATTAACGAAAACACGAGTATAAGAGTAACATAAAACAGTAAAAAAAAAATCATGAAAATTAAAAATACTATAGAGGTTAGGTTATTGTTAATTATTCCCCTCAGGGTTATAATTCCATTAACAATGCACCACCTTTTTCCACATTCCATTTATTTTTTTTATTTATTATTTTTTATTAAATAATGTTCATCGTATTCGACCTACAGTTTCTTAAGGTTGGTTCCGAACCATTTCGGTGTGTCACGGTTTTTTATATCACTTGAGAAAAAATCTCACAGGTGCCGGCGGGATTCGAGAACCCAGGATCACAATAGTCGTAACCGCGAGCCTCATCCACTTGAGCCACCGGGCGCTTTCAAATATAAGAAAAAAAATACTATATACTGTTATATTATTTTTGACGTATTAAACATATTAATGTCACGTCAGTCGACGTGTTGCCAACGTACACGCGAATATATTAGCATAAGGCAAATAATGTAATATTAACATAACTATACCCTTTAGATATAAGCACGCGTAACCATCCCGATCACCACACCCGATTCCCATTCCCACGCTGCTAATTCCACGTGCTCGCCAATCGAATCCCTATCATATTCTTAACAAAACAATTCCTGGTAATTCCGTCCCTATACCTCCTTATCGCAATCCGACACCGCTTACACCTTAAAACATCCGATGCGATTACGAACCCAAAACAGTAGATACGATAAGCAACCCACTAAATCATTAACCTGACACCGAAATGTCGACCACCGACCTAACGAGGTCCGAGCGAAATCGGAACTAGCCAGTCTCGTTCTTGATTCCGGAGCGACAATCTCACTCCACTCTCACGTTCATCCGCCCCGAGCGGTCTCGTCATCTCGCGCGTTTCGATTCTAATCTAAGTTTTGTGTGTCCATTTCTCGTACGTCAAATACAGCACCCAGTTATTCATATAATAAGTGTGTCTCACTTTTGGTTCCCTCCCTCAAATCGTGCGCTTGTGATAATCTCCGATATATTTAATTCGCCTTGCATCTGCGTTTCCACCCTGCACGCTGAGCCTACCCAGTCGCTCGGTGCATTCCTCTGGATCCAACGGGAAACGCAGAGGCCCACATTTATACTCCGTCAACCAGTTAAATTTTATTATCACATGCCACGACGCGCCGGTCGCAAATACCAGCTCCGGAAACTCGTGCGCGAATTCGTGAGTGAGAACGGCGGACATCCGTTGCTGAGAATCCACTACCTGCCCAGGGTCATCCGATCCACCCCGTTCTTCGGACGAGTGACGGTCATCGGTCTACCTGCGACGCTGCAAACCACACCTGTCTCTGTAGCCGAGGGGCGATCACAGACGACTCCTTGGAGGAAGCCGATCTGCATCCGCTGGTCACCCATCTTATACGCCACCGATCGCTGCCTAGCACTCCCCAGCAAGGACCGTACACCGTCTCAAGCAAATCAAACGTCACCGGTGAGTGCTAGAGTACATACGCGTGTACGCTATAGATCGTGATACCCCGTCAGACGTCGGACGTACGTGCCGCGTAGACAAAAGGTTGTTTCGTATTTGATCGTCCGATCAGTGGAAAGGGCCGCGGGAGTAAAATTCGCGCGGGTCAGACACCCGGACGTAACATTAATTATGAAAAAAAGCCTATTTTACTTCTGTTATTTGTTGCAACTCAAGTAAATTTTTTTATTTTGCATAAAGATCCGCTCTCTAGCTCTTAACTATTATAATATACAATATATTTCATTAAGATATTCGAAATACATGAGAAAATTCGAATATACATATGTATTAATATGTCTCACGCGTAAGAAGTGAGTACATACTCCGACAACATACAAAATTGAAGTTCTATAAGTCCGAAATTTAAGTCCTACGGATGTCCTTAGAACGACAAAAACGCATGTCCCTTGGACGTCCGAAATTTAGGTCCTATGGATGTCCTTAGAACGAAAAAAAACGGGCGTCCCAGAGACATCCGCAACGAACATCGGACGTATGGACGTAAACTGGACATAAAACGGACCTCCTATGGACGTACGCTGCTATCTGGGTTCTTCAACTCCCGATCGAAAATTAAGATTATTCTGCTGTTAGTGGTTGAATCAGATATTTTTTAGCCAAAATAACATGGTTTAATGAGAGTTTCAAGATGGTTGGATTATATTTTTTATCAACCCGTCTTTTTTTCAGAATTATACACCTGGCTAAACGGTTAATAAATGACTTTTCTCATCGTTTTAAATTCAGAAAAAAATATTTATTGTGTTGTTTGCCGTTGTCTCAGTATCTCTTGAAAGATGGGTGTAAAAAAATTGTGTGTTTACCTATAAAGAGCTGAAGGTGACCTCGATAACTCTAGAAAAAAAGGTTCACAAAAAATTTGGTACAATAATCTTACAGCTCTCCTCGGAGCATGTTATTTCAGCTAAAAAAATTTCTGATTGAACCACTAACAGCCGTATAATTTAAGCTGATCACGCTTCGGTTCACCCTGTATAACACCAATATCCTTGAAATCGCTTAAATATAGGAATGTTAGGTCCAGTAGATTTAAACGTTGTTTCTTCAAAAACACCCCGCAAAACTATTTCGTAAATGTGATGTCGGCAAGGTACATACAAAAGGTCCCTTTCGATATTTTGTTCTAAAATTACAAACGCGCCGTGCGATCGTCCCATATTAGTCGTTGTAGTATTACAACAAAGTGCTTGTACTTTATCAAGAAGTTGCCAATCCTCCAATAAATTCCGTTAACGGAAGTGGCAATGACAGACCCACGCGTAAGGTCTGAAGGAAAACAATGTTATTTGGAAGGGATTTTTTCCTTCCACAAAATAGAAAAAAGACAAAAGATTGGAAATACAAGGACGATACGAAGAGGACTCCTGATTAGTTCTCGTCGAAAAGTGAGCGAAAACGCTGTTATCCGCTGATTGTGAGTTTTACAAAATCCTATTACAACAAAATCTTGTGTATTATACATGTACAGTGACTCTTACTAATATTCGGACACTCTTAAAAAGACGATAACTTTTTTAATATTGGACCATATGACTTGGATTTTTTTTTGTGAGAAATTAGAACAATTGGTTTGTTACATAACATGAAAAGAATTTTTGAAAGAAATTGCAATTAGTCAGAATGTCAGAGAAAATACTAAAAGTTGTATTTTCCAGTTTTTTCATGTGGTCTATATTGAAAATTTATAAAACACATTCTGAAAATTTCATCACAATCGGTCAACGTTGCAATGAGCTTTAAGCGTTTAAAGATGATAAAAATTGCAGTTTTTCACGATTTTCAGCCTCCAACTGCAATGAATCTAAGGATTCTTACATCTTTCAATGCCTGTCGTGTTTTCCCGCATCAAGCAATTTCGATGATACTTTCACAATGCATATAATTAACACAGGTCAACAAAATGTATTTTTTAAATTTTTAATATAGATCGCGACTTTACTGTACAGTAGGATGGGATCTTATCTTTCAACTATGATATTTTGAGCACGTCGCTCCTTAAAATTGTTCAATTTCATGAAAAAGTGATACATCTAAAATTTTAGATCAATCGGAGGTCGGGAAGACGTGGTATATCGAATGCGAAGTTTTGAAATAGAAATAACTGCACGCTATCTGTGAAGAGTACACTGAAAATTCAAGTGAAATATTTTATACCACCAAAAATATCATAATTCGTTACATTCAACGTGTAAGATTCATTTGATGTATTTTTGTTACGCCAAATGTTCAAAAATACATCCCTTGAGCTGCTACACATTCAAATGTATCGCAATACAAATCGAATCGTGTTTATCCACTACTAATTACTCAGAAGACCTTCTTGCTATCAGATTTCCACAGTTTCTAAGATTTTTTAAATAAAGTCGACAGTGTTTAAGAGAAGCCGTGCAGTTGTACAAGGACCGATTTCCTAATCGTAATTGTCCATCAGTTTCCGTTTACTCCAATTTGATAAATAAATTCCGCGAAACTGGTAGTGTCGAAAATAAAAAACGTACAAAGGGAATATTTTTGAACATTTGGCGTAACAGAAATACATCAAATGAATCTTACACGTTGAATTTTATTTATACCATTTTTCTGGGTTGAAGGTCATTTGAAGGTCATATTGTGTTACATGCATGAATTCGTTATTTTGTCAGCTACAACATTACGTTAACGAAAATATATCATTCCATTTAAAAAAACATCGATAACCTTGAAATCTCATCAAAATGACCTTGAAATTTTTTTCCCTTACACCGTGATATGTGGCCCTTCAAACAGTGTAACTTTGTCCTACGAAGTTTTTTTGTACAACGAAAAGTAACGGAGATATTTAGGTGTCCTGCTTTATCGAATTCACCCTGTATAGCCTTTTCTGAAGTCAAGATTATGTAAAGGTCATAGTATAGTTGGTCGTTCAATTCGTTTTCTATTCAGCAATAATTTTACGAAGGCAAATAAACAGGGTGCCATTTAAAAAAGTTAAGTTGACCTCGATTTTTCATCGAAAAAAATAGTTTTTTTAATTTTGTATATTTCGTTGGAAACATTTTTTTTGTCAGACTGTCGGAAGTACCTGAAAAATTTTGGCGACAGTTACGTGCCACACCCTGTAAAGGATTCCGGAAGTTATTCTAAGAAGCTTTTTCCTTTGCGAAAATGTCATGCGTGGCTTATTGCGTGAGCTATTAACGTAAAATACGAGCCAATCACAGCTAACGAAAAAATTGCGATTTCAAACATTTTTTAAATTTTCGTTATTGGCCCAGATAAAAAAAGTTGTAAAACTAAATTTGTACTATTTTTTTTTCACAATTCCGACCAAATGCATTTTTTAGCATGTTCATTAGATGTCATTTACTAAACTAATCCTTCTAGCATTACAGAAAAATTGAAGCCGTTTGGTTCATTTATAAAGAAATTATTCTGATCTAAAGTGTGTGCAATCAATTATGTGAGTAACTGTAACCCTCTTCCGCCTGCGACGAATGCCTCGATTTTCGGTCTGAAGCGTTAACATGCTTTCTTCAACTGCTCCTTGTCTAAATTCGTGAATACTGTCTCAATAGCGGGCTGGGGAGTTGGGGTGGCTGGACTTGTTGGACACCCTTTCAATAACCCTCCAAACGCAATAATCCAGTGACGTTCCTGATTTTTTCGTAAGGCGCTCTTTATGTTCAGCCGGCAGACTTTTTTTTTAATAAGTTCGCTTTGCCTGTTTAGCTGAATCTTCTTTGGACTTCTCTGCAGCCTTATACTTCTGCACGATATCGTCAACAATCGACCTCATCTTATACAATACATACATCAGTCTCACCCGAAAAAACAATAATGTTAAAGTCACATGTACCAGGAAACTCAAATTGAATTGTAGCGGTACGCGACTCGCATCGCAAGATGCTAGAATTGACCGCCTGCAGATGTTAGGGTCTAGGGTAATAAAACCTACCCTGACGTTTGCAGGATGGCAAAATTATTTTATTTCTCAAATTACTTTACGGGTAGGAAAATCTGACTACCCCATCATAAACGCTGCCAACCGGGTACCGCTAGGCTCTGTACGCCGAAACCTTTTTAACATTTGGCGACCACCTTTGCCGGTGATCATAAAAAAGGCCGCGGGATTTCCTACCCCCGCCTTCGTATCTTCGGAAAGGCGTTACCTTTCCGAAGATAGGATATAAAGGGAGGAAATCCGCGGCAAACGCTCTCAGTTGAAGAACAGCTCACTGTCTGTAGTCCGGGTTCATTTCGGCGGTTGAACACGCATAGAGAAATAAAGATTCATAAACTCGAACTAAGTAATAGGACTCAATTTTGTGGCAACCTTCCCCACAGAATTTTGTCCGGTTTTTGATGACGCAATCATCATGCCACTGACAACGTATGCCAAGGTAGAGATAAACCCAGACCATTCTTCCGTAACTTCCGCTTTTATAAAAAATTTGAACAACTGTACGCAGTGGAATGAGCAAATCAGTGTTAACCGTTGTCGGTAAAATTCCTTCAGCTAACTAGTCGGAGTTAATGGGTGAGTAACATGCTTGAACACGTCAATCGCTCGATAGCAGCAAAAACTCATCAGGTCTAGGAATGGTTTTGTTTGCCGGCGCGGCGCGGCGCCTTGGCAGTGAAATACCATTTCTAAGATGATGCTCGCGGCGTAGCGGGGTGTGGCGTGGTATAGCGCAGCGACCACTTCTTTCAGGAGCTCTTTTCTCTTTTCTCTTTTCCGTGTTGAACGTTGAACAGATTGATCGCGACACGCGACGATTACGTTTCTTTGAGAAGTTCGGCGTGGTCGCACCGCAACGGTAGCATTGGCACCTGGCACGTGAATTCGTTTACCAGGCCCGTGTCCGTCGACGTTGGCCGGCCGGGCCATGCGAAAATTTATGTCGGCCGCGCCATTCAACGTTGTTAAATACACTTTCGTCATGTGCATGGTTACTAATGACAGCGTGCATGTCGTTAGAAATAATAACAAACCTGCAACAACGATTTTCGTCGGATACGGCTGGCATGGCACTTTGGCACGGTACGGCGGGCATGGGAGCGCGCGACAACCGACAACAAAGCGAAATCACGACGATCTCGAGCAGGCGGAATTACAACGAAACGCGGAGTCATCGTCTAGAATCGCTAGCTTGCAGACTGTTCACGTCGCTCTTTGTCGATCTTGTCGCGCGCGGCGCGGAGCTAGACACATAATTGGCTGCGTCGTCACCACTAAGAAAGAATCGTTTCTTAGTCGTTTGAAATGTTTTTTGTTCGATCAAGCAACTTTTCTATTGTATATAATATATGTACATATATGACTATGGGAGAAAAGAAAGAGTTTACGGAGTGATCGGATCGTCTTCGCTTTCGAAGGAGTGAAAGACCGTATGCTCTATTATTTTGTGAAACGATTTTTATACGATATTTATTAAATCTTTAAGAAAATTAAATCAAAATTAAATTATTTCATAATTTTCTGAAGTTAATGCTTGTCCAAACTTGTGGATTTCTTAATGGATTCTTCAACAACAATAGCATCTCCAATTATAAACTAATGAGATTCCCTCAGTAACGTAGACTAATAATTACGTTTGGTATTGTTATGTAAAAGGAGATTTTTTAACTTTTCCTTATGGAACGGCAAAATTATTAACAAGCCTATTAATACCCAGGTAGCACCGTACGTCCATGGGACGTCCGTTTTAGGTACCGTTTACGTCCATACGTCCTATGTCCGTTTTGTATGTCCCACG
>CM052218.1:15023216-15044382 GCA_028454225.1 Lasioglossum leucozonium | reverse complement strand
GGGACATACGAAGGTCCGACTACGGACGTATTTAGGACATCCATCGGACATCCGAGTGCTACCTGGGTAGGCCTCCGATAGATACAATGTTCTTACAATAATACAAAATCGAGATCAAATATGCTTCGTTCTTACGAGTGGTTAATCTTGTGTACGTACAATTTTTATAGTTTTTGGTTATTACTGTTACAGACTGCGAAATTTATGCATTTATGGCAAAAGTGAGTAGCTGTAATTTAAAACAATGAAAACATTAGAAGAATTTTAAAATGCTATTATATTATATTCACCTTATTAAACATGCTATGAAAATATGTTTGAAAAATATGTTAATTGGAATGAGGCTTCAAGTACATAACTTGATTCTACTCGACCGTCATATTTTGGTGACCGCGCTCATAAATCGAACACATTTCTCAATTTGTTTTTAAATAATAAATTATTATAGCTAGCTTTATAATCGTGTAATATTTTCTACAATATATTCTAAATATCATTAAAAATTACAAATGTAATATAATATTAATCAAAGAAGAAAATTAAAAGCGTACTCCATTAAGAAATCAAGAAAACGTTTTAGCAGAGAACAACAAAAAGTTTATTCGATACTAGTCGAGAAACATTTTAAAAAACTCGTCACCACCCAATATTAGAATTGTTTGGAATACAAACTGACAATGAGATATACAGGGCGAGTCTGATATACTCGTAAGTTATTTGTTGTATAAAAAAATGTTCAAATAAATGTTGCATGGTTTCTAAGGGGTTATATAGTGCTGTAATCGCTTATCGAGGTGCATGAAGATCACCTTCAGTTTTTTAAATAGAATGCCCAATACTTTTTCTCGAACTCGGATAAAGCATAAAATTGATGTTGATGTGATCTAGGATAGATAATTTTCCATATGTAGCTGCTACCTGGAAGCTTGTACATACATAGGTGCTGGAACAGATATCCTTCAACTTGGGTATGGAAAATTATTTCGATAATGTCTCGTTAACTATTAGATTTAGGATATATGAGAGCAATACTATTTTCACGCAGAATTTTGTGCTTTATCCGACTACAAGAAAAAATATTGGGTATTCTAATTAAAAAACCAAAGATGACCTTCATGTCTCGATAAAAAATCGAAGTAACAAAAAACAGATTACAGCACTGTATGTCCTCCTGGGAACATGCAACATTAGTTTAAGCATTTTTTCGTACAACAAGTAACGAGTTATTTGAAATCGACATGTTATCAGACTCACCCTGTATGTATACTCACCGTCCGATATACATTAATGAATATTTTGAATATCATTCTATATGAAATTGCGGGTGAACAATTCGAACTTATTCACGATTGATTACTAATACAAGTGACTATGGTCGGGAGTACAGATATGCGATTAAAATATTTGCCTGAATTAAATAAATTTTATGAGTAGAATTTACAAAAAGTTTCATGGAATGACAATGAGCAAATAAAACTTTTCATACTTTCGACTGAACAAACTTGTAGATGACAACAAAAGCGATTACTATCATCGTGTTAGTTACGTCGAATGGAACCTCTGTAAAATCATTTAAAATAATAATGAGACCTTACAGCGTATTAATTGCATCTCATACAGCACGAATAATATTATTATTGTTGCATTATTATAACGTTGCTAGGTTCATTTGATTACAAATTGTATTGTCATTCACTTTTTCGATACTTTCAGTAAAACAACACTTTTAAATTTCTCTTCTGAAATAATTGATCATAAAAAACAATCCGTCTATCTTTTCTAGGCTGTTAATGTGAAGCTCCACGAATCACGTCGTCTCTGAGCGAATTCGGCTGCATTTCATTGGCAATTTCGTTTGAAAGTTGTCGTTGGATCATTTATCCATTATCATTTATTATGCATCGATAAATATATCTGTTTTCGATCCGGGCGTATTTAAGCAGTTGCCGCGTAATGACATCAACACTAAACGCGGAGAATAGGTACATACCAGCTTATCAAACCAAACATTTAAGAATCAATAATACAATGACCCCCACTAATATTCGGACACTAAAAAGACGATCAGTTTTTAAATATTGAACCATACGACTTGGATATTCTTAGAAGTTAGACTTAATGGATGGTTACGTAACGCGAAAAAAAATTTTGAAAAAAATTGCAATTGGTCGGAATTGCAGACAAAATATTAGAAATTGTATTTTGTAACTTTTTTATGTGAGCTTATATTGAAAATTTTAAAAAAAGCACGTTTCGTAAAACTGTATCAATTAAACAATATTCTGAAAATTTCATAAAAATCGTACAAACGTTAAAAAATGGTAAAAATTGCAGTTTTCAAGATTTTCAGCCTCTGCATTTTCAGCAATAAAAATCCTTCACTACCTGTCATTTTTTCCTGCATCAACCGATTTCGATAAAACTTTCACAATGCATACAACACTGTCCAACAGCCAAAAAATTTTTCGATTCTCACTATGCAATTCTTATAGAGTTTTTTGCGCTGATTCTGAATTTGTCCTTAATTTTTCTCCTAGACGCACAGTTTTTGAGAAATTTGAGTTTGAAAAAAAGACTGTTGTAAAAAAGATTGTTTAAACATGTTGAAACGATCATTAAAGACGGAGAGATACCACTTTTGCAGCAATTTTTGACGATATTTTCGGATTTATCTCAAAAAATAAGGGTCCAGCGGAAAATCGAACTATACCACGCGATAGAGCAGACTTTTATCTTGAGAAACCCCCTTTGAAGTTTGAAACGTCGATGTTTTTACTGAACCAGAGAGCAAAATATCTTCGTCCGACATGAGTTGCCACCAGTGGTGCTCTTCCACTAGCGCGGTCGTTCGACGGAATACGGCGCGGCGCGGCGTAACGGCGATGTAGGCGTGCAATTATGTTAGCTTATTTACATTTTTATTTGTTATTGTTATTTATTATTTTTATTACTCTATTCCCATTCTATTAACATGTTTATTCTTTATTTATTATTTTATAGTAAAAATAGGAATTTACAAAATAGGAAACATACCTAAAACTTCTTTCTTCTTGACTGACGTTTATAACATGTTTCACCTATTACATATCACGTTTATAACACGCTTCTGTTATTAAATTCTAACAATAGTTTGCAAGCATGGTTGTACTATCTTTTCCAAAGTATCTTGTCTCCATAACCAAAATGTCTTGATGGAACCTTTCACCGTGTTATATTTTTATTTTTTCCGTTATATTTAGTCGCGTTTTTTTAGCTAACATAATTGCAAGCCTGCATCACCGTTACGCCGCGCCGTATTCCGTCGAACGACCGCGCTAGTGGAAGAGCACCACTGGCGGCAGCTCATGTCGGGCGAAGATATTTTGCTTTCTGGTTCGGTAAAACCGTCGACGTTTCAAACTCCACGTTTCTCAAGATAAAAGTCTGCTCTATCGCGTGATATAGTTCGATTTTCCACTGGGCCCTTATTTTTTGAGATAAATTCAAAAATATCGTCAAAAATTGCTGCAAAAGTGGTATCTCTCCGTCTTTAATGATCGTTTCAACATGTTTAACAATCATAATGTATTTATATTGAATTTCACTGTATTCGGGAAAGTCTAAGGAATCTTTTGTTGTAAAGATCAATTCAATATCTTTTATAATAACATCACAATATTTGTTCAAAGTTGAAAAATACGTCTTTTTTTCAAACTCAAATTTCTCAAAAATTGTGCGTCTAGGAGAAAAATTAAGGACAGATTCGGAATCAGCGTAAAAAACTCTATAAGAATTGCATAGTGAGAATCGAAATCCCCAAAAAAAGTTGAAATTTGTTGGACAGTGCAATTGACACAAATCTGCAAAACGTATTTTTTAAATTTTCAGTATAGACCCACATAAAAAAGTTGAAAATGCAAGTTTTAGTATTTTCTCTACAAGTCTGACCAATTGCAATTTTTCTGATTGCTCTAACTGCTAACTTTTCGAGAATGTATAGTCGTAGGGTAGCTGTCGTAGCTGTACGAAAATGTATTACTTGACAATTCCGACAGCAGCAGCACTGTAGCACTACCATATGCTTCTCACGGTTCTGCTGCATGCTACCGAATAGTATAAATTACGTCTCATAAACGAAAAAATTAGATTTTTGAAGAAGATCGCGACCATCTTTTATCTAGCGGTTTTGACTACTGAAAAACCCCATCTTTGCATTATAGAGAACTCAGAAGATGCACCGCGGACGCTTGTAAGCCTCATAGAAGTACATATACGTGGATCTAGCGGTGTGTGAGTTTGTACCACATTCACGCTCGACGTGACGATCGTTTGTTTCCACAACCTTACCCATAAACCTCGTGTATTTAATTACATTCTGAAATAAAGTCCCATTAATTTCTTAACCTAAAATGAACGATTATTTAACCCTTCCACGATGGTGGAAACAGATGGATAGTGGATAGCAGAGTTTTCGCGCGGATTCGCATTGAGAGCGCAGAATTATTTTGATCGCGGTCGGAGTAATTTTTTCTCATTCGCCGTCACAAATTCAGAAAGTGTGTTGTGTAGCATTAAGGGATCGTGTGAAAGTGTGATGTTTTGTGTAAAGATTATTAAAACTGATTCGAGGTTGCAAGTGTGTTTGAATTACTTTGAATACTGATGGTGACCACATTGAACCTGGAAGACAGGCACAATTATTGAGACTAATTCGAGAAAATGGCAGTGTGGTGTGGATCCGTCGAAGGAATAGAAGACCCTGAAAAATTGTAAGTCTACTTTACGTTAGTATTTTATAATGTAGGATTAGTATTTTTATGTATAACAATAGATATATACAGTAATTCATCCATAACTGTCTATACCACGGGTATGACCAAAGACAGTTATCGTAAAGGGATACTATTCTTTGAATTTTGCCGAACGTAGAACACGACACCGAAGCTCGAGAGACCTCGGCCGTCGAGCAATGTAACCCGATACCGGATCGGGTATATCGGTGTGAGACCAGGAGCCCACTACTAATCCAATGGCAAAACTTCTTTATTTTTTATTATTTTTTTATCATTGGAATTATTTCATATTTGGTATCATTTTCATTAGAAAGATGCCACGAATATATTGGTGAAAGTTCCATAAAAAAAATAATAAAAAATAAAGAAGTTTTGTCATTGGATCAGTAGTGGTTTCCTGGTCTCACACCGATATACCTGATCCGGTATCGGGTTACATTGCTCGGCGACCGAGGCCTACTGAGTTTCACGGCCCCTCACGGGGTGTGCCCCTCAGTGGAATGGGTAGGTGACTAGACAGTTAGCGTTTAGACATTTTAGACAGTTATAGATGAATTACTGTACAAGGTTTTCTTTCATATTTTGCAATTTTAAATTTATTATCTGAATGGGCAGGGAAACAGACGATGACTTGGTACGGGCCTAGCCACGAATGTCTCTTTAAATTTCGTTTGTTTCGAGGCACCCACACGATCATGTTCTGTCTCATCGACACAGTCGGGTGAACTGTAGTAGTAGGCTTTTGTCTATACGTATAACACCACACAATCAAATTTTGCAAAAACTTTAACAGCTTATATCTCAATAACTATTTGTTTGCGGCATATGGCTCCTTTCAGACTTTTTTTCTTCTCGATGAGTAGAAGGTATTGACGTAAAAAAAAACGTTAACAACAATTTTCATGGTTATAAACAATTTTGCGGCAAGTTTCTCTTACAAATGTCCACCGATCCAGAGGTGTAGATTCACTCCTAGGACGGATGACCATTACTTTTCTTACACCCTGTACATGTCATTTTTAGCGCAAATGAATAGTTTTCGAGATATTCGTGAAAAACTATTAGCTACCATACATTGATTTTTGTATACATATAATGTGCACGTCCGTGCTGTGCGTATGCGTGAGCATGATGTGCCCGTTCGTCAACTGTTTTAACGGATATGTATATCACTACGATCGTCGAACGATCAATATACCGCGTGAACTTTTAAAAACATATACTTTTAAGAGTAAGTACATATTACAACAATATCGCACACATACACACGCAGTGTTTCTGAGAAGATATAATATATTCTGAGAAGATATAAATACAATATAAAATCAACTGAGACCAAAACCAATTTGTCTTATTATCAAATGGGATAATATAATGAAAAATAATTTAAACTTACCAAAAATTCTTTAGTTAAACGGAAAAGCCCATTGTATGGATTGTATGCTAAGGTATCGAAGTTTTGATGTTGTGGAATCAATGGTTCAAAAGTTATTGCTGATTAAAGTTGAGCAATTTATAGAATGACGCATGTCACGTGTCACGAGCAAGCGAAAATGACATTAGCCTGGATTAGGTTTGGCTAGATGACTCAAGTTGTTGTTAATCTGGGCTAAACTTCCGAAGTCGTCCATGCTCAGAATTGGATGAAATTACTGTCATCCAGAATTTGAACTTGTAATAGAAAAATCATGCGAATAGAATAAGTTGTGGTTCGTTCATGACGATGTGGGGAAGGCCCGACGGCCGGCCCAACCACGCATACGGAAATCCAAGAGTAGTCTTTCAAAATTGAAAGCGCACCTTATACATATATCACGTTCGACGATCGTAGTAATATACCACAGCACGGACGTACACGCATATACAAAATTCAATGTATGGTAGCTGCAGTTTTTCACGAATACGTCGAAGACTATTTATTTGCGCCAAAAATGACATATACATTTTATGTTCATCATATCAAAACGAATAGAATGACGTATGTCACGTGTCAAAAGGAGCGGGGCGGAGGGGAGAGGGGGTTCCGAAGTCTTAGCGAAATTTACTGTGAAATAAGGAGATCGCCAGAACGATATTTGAAAGTGTTAACCAAAAAGTTTTTAAAGTTCTTGAAGATCATTGGATAGATTTACTTAAACATTAGGTTTATTCTAAAATCAGGAAACTGGACAATTAATTTTCGCATAGAAAACAGTTTATAAATATAGAATATAGAATATAAAAAATTGATAACGGACATCCGCTCAAAGAGAGTAGTTGTGCCTTTGAGAATTATTTACATTTAATAGAAATACTTATACATAAAACTGCTTGAAAATCTCTTTCGGACAGAAACGGAGTTTGAAAAGAAATTGACATAGTTTTTAAATTGAGTATTAAATTTTGTTCCCGTTCCTGACTGTCTATGAACGCTGAACAAACTCTATTGGGACTTTGTCATGTCCTCGGCAGATGGGCATTAAAAAGTATGCGTAGAATTTAAGAGAAAGTATAAACCATAGGAGTTTACTTACCGTTGCACGCGGTGACAAGGCACGCCAGGAACAGGAGCAGCCGGGTAACCATTTTGGAGATCATGTAAGACGTCATCTTCGGTACCGCATTTATTACCGAGCGTTCTTGAGAGAAGATCAAAGCCTCTTGTCCCGCAGGACCGATCGCGCTTGTCGTTACGCACGTGTACTGCCGCCAAAACGATTCGTCGCGTACGATTTGTATCCGCACGGCGATGACGCATGTAAAATCCCCTTCCGTGACACCTTTTCACGAACGTGTAAACGTAGATACCTCAGACGCGGAACGATTACACCTTCTCCACTCTGCACTTCCGTCGAATGACGACGATTCTTCTGTACCGTTCTCTCGCTCTTCTCCTCTATACTTCGGTCAAAGTCACAGTTATTTCGTCAGCAGTTTTAGCCGTTTCTTCTTCGCTCGAGACGTCTCGATCAATTTCCGCAATGATCCAAGAAGCTGCACTCCATCCGTCTGGTCTCTTTTCTCTATATCGAAGAATGAAAGATTCTATTGAGAGGCCCTCGAATAGGAATGGAACGTGATGCGGCTGTCCGGGGAAAGGGCTTCAGAGGGAGAGAGAAAGAGAGATAGAGAGCGAGAGAGAGAGAGAGAGAGAGAGAAAGAAAGGGGGGAAGTCGAGTGCAAATAAAAAACTGCCGCGATACATCAATAACGGAATGATCGTCTAAAAGTACTTGACCTTCTTGGATCGTGTGGAAGGGAACGGTGTCGAGAGAAACCGGTGTAACGCGAAGGTGGCCAAGAAATTTTTATCAAGCTACCTGGTCACCAAGTCCGTTCGCCGATTTATGACATAGTTCCGTTATTGTAACGTGACGTTGATCCGTAAAAGTAATATGTACCCAGCCAGTCCGAAGATAACCGCTTGATAGCCCTTTCAAATTCGAGCGAACGCGTTAACACTGATTTTAATATAAAATAGACTCGTGCGTAGAAAAATTTGTTCAAGTTGAATTCAGGCATGGAAAGTGTTATACAGAAAATTTCCAATTGAATATAGAATAGTTCTATTTGCACTAATTTGTTACAACTTAGTTACGTTTAATATTGAACCCGTCTAGAGTAAGAAAATGTAGAATAATTTTTATTCTTGTAAGACTATGTAAATGCGAGCTGGTATTAACTAACGTGTACTGCCCGAACATTGAACAAAAGTTCGGGTTTATAAAATAATAAGGTAATTTCATGCGAAGGCGACTTTGCCGGATTAAAGGTTACGTCCTTGTGAGTTGTGATTATTGTGTCTGTTGTTTCTATATCCAACTTTCTATGACAGTTTTTCATCACCACGTATGAATGAATATCTAACTTCTTATCTGATCAATTCAAACCAGATATCAAGATTTCTATCAAAATTTATTAAAGATACAATCAATTACAAGAGTCTATCATATTTTAAATAAATGATCAAAACTTTCTTTGGACGTTCATTCGATTATTAAATACAATTAGGCACGTTTTGAAAAACAATGTTTTTCTTTTGGTTTACAAGAATATACGCGTAAGTCGACTAAAATGAAGAAAATTTTTATAAATTTTAATATCATCTTTCTGCACCTGTAGACTGTAGAATAAATCGATGATTTTATTTATGTTCTCATTTATTTCTGTTTTTACGTAAATAAATATACGAAACATTATTCTTTAAGACGTTGAGGCCGCTTGGAATTCTCATTGAAAAACGAAGAATTTCAAAATATTATAGAGTCAAATATAGGCATCTTAATATCATGTATACAGTGTTTATTTAGCGTGGGACGTCTACACCGTTTTCTTGCTAATTATGATTTTGTACTATTAAAAAATTGTAAGGCGTACGTCAAAAACAAGTTTATTTAATTGTAAAAGTGTGGTTCGTATACATTTCATGTGGTCTAAACGGAGAGTCTTAATAGAAGCGGTACGGTACGGAACGTGTTAATTAGCATAAAGTATGTAGAACGCTTGTCTAATAGGTGTATCCAAACTATCTATTGTTTTTTATATTTAATCTCCAGGGTAAATGTGGGCATTGTGGACATACAATAACCGTAAACTTGCTTTTGCTTCTAAAAAAATGTTCATCCATAAAGTGAATTCAATGATTGCAACCGTAAAGAATCCAAAGGTAGAAGTTTCCTTCTTGTTCCACAAGATTGCGTGTCCTAATCTAGATGTATATCGCACTGGTGTTTTTATTTTCGTAGTTCGAGAATATCCCATAAAATCGGTGATTATGACATCGTTCAGATAAAAGAATATGATGCAGAAAATCACTACGAACTCAAGAGAGTCAACAATAAAAAACGGTATTTGGAAAATTTGATGAAATTGTGTGTCATCGGTGGTAGTGGGACATTGCACGGAACCCTGCCCGGACCAATGATGATCTCAATCTGTCAAAGATACTTGAGCGAAAAGAAATACTGTTCCTCAAAAATATGTGTCACGATAATTACCATATACTAGTCGGGGTATGGGATCACATTGGAAATAACGATTTAAGCAAGCGGCCGTACGCGTATTCCCTTGAACTTTCCTCGAACGCGAGTAACGGAATCGGGCCGGGTGATTCACCGATCTACCAAACGATTGAAAATTGAAACGCGTTCAGTACCGAAGCATCATGCGATCTATCTTTCGAATATTATCATATCGACCGGCAGAAAGTAGTCGGGTTTTTCCGCAACAGACCACGAATAGTCCTACGCAAATAAGAAGGAAAAAAAGTCAAATATTTCGAAAGTCAGAACGTCGTGTTTGCACTAAAACTTTCCCTTCAAATTATTCTGCCTCGGCTGAATAGAAAATAAACACGAAAGCGGTGCTCAGCAGTGCACGCGTGCTACGAAGAATTCTGAAGTAAATCGAAATTTATCATAGAAAGCCTTCACTGATATCTCCCGAGTAAACGATCTTGCGAACGTCACACAAGGATCTACTCACTGTCACTGTTCGCGTATATGTATATCCCTTGTTCCAAGAGTCCCCTCACTATTTCTATATCACTTCTGTAGCGTCGACGAAGTCACAAGCTCGAGACTCGGTGCACGGATATGTTCTCTTGGTTTTTTACTATCTAGGAGGTTTAATCTAGCGTGAAATAGAAACGCTTGCTGCGTGGCGACTGTGACTCACTGTGTCGACGTGCTCTGCACAGAAACGCGAGAAACGATAACGCGGGGCCGATCGTCCAAGGGATACTCTGGGAATCCCCTGCGAGCGGAATGTCGCGTGCTCGAGCGTAAGCACCGTGGTTGACTGCAACTGCAGACGTTAGGACGGACGATGGTCGCCGTTTTGTCGTTGTCGTTGCCGTTGCCGTTGCCGTTGCCGTGTCCGTGGTCGTGTCCGTGTCCGTGTCCGTGTCTGTATCCGTGTCCGTGTCCGTGCTCGAGTACGTGCCCGTTTACGTGCCCGTGTTGGTATGTACCAGTAAATATTAGTGTCGGCGTCAGTGTCGGTGTCGGCGTTGGTGTCGGTGTCAGTGTCGATGTCGGTGTCTATCCGGCGTTCGCCGTATGCGCCTTCGACTTCGTCAGTCACAAGTGGGGGTCCAATGTTACCAGGGTACGCACCGGTGCCGGGAGCCCCCCCTACCAGAGCGAAGAGCTCGGCCGAGACTCGTCATCGGTAACTCCACCTTCTACCTCCTTCCACCTGACTCGACTGTTCGGGGGAAACGATCTTCAGTCCCGACAGGGGAATCAGGTGTATCTTGGGAATTGTTTCGATGCACCCTTCTGCTCCGGATACGCGAGAACGGACCTGGTTGCGTCGTCTCGACAGCCTGGAATGCTGCACTGTCTGCCGGTGAGCAGGGTTTTGCGGCTTCCTTGAAGCGGTCACGCACGGAATTCGATGGCAGTGAACGGATAAGCGGGGAACTACGCATGGAAACAGGTGAATCCTCTTGGGTTGAGAATACGCGGAATAGGAATTCGAGATTGATCTGTCGGCTCATTTAATATTCTTGCTTTGTTAGCGTAGCATTGACCTAACCTAGACCTTTTCTCTTTCTCGATATGGAATCGAAGATGCTGCGCAAACATTCACGGAGAATTATGGTTCGTGAAGTTTGACAAAAATCGATATTTTTGCAGTCGTCTCAAAAAGAAAATTTTGAACAATCTGTTGCTAAAGTCACGTCCCATTCTCAAAATTTTCGAAATTGGTTCGAATGGAAATTTGAGTAGTATGTATTTTTTATCTGTATATTCTGCAAATACTCTACCTAAACTTTCAATCGTGTTTTTCTCGAAATTATGTTTGTCAAATTAGCTAGCAATATACATACATATCTCGATCGATCAGGCGACCGATTAACTTCAAATTGTATTTTAACCTTAGTGTAAAATAACGTTTTGTTCTAATTTACTATCACCAATGGTGTCATTTTTTAAAATTTCTTTTTAACTAGGACATCGACTATAGCAACATTTATGCTACATAAGAAATTAAACTCTTTCTTTACATAGATAAATAGAGATAGAATATAGATAAAATACTTTTATTTGCATGTACATATATACCTGACTGCTTATTTGTGAATTGGGTCGAAATATAAATAAATATTCACATAAAATTAGGTACGTTAACCGAAACTTTTTTTTAGTTTTTTAATAAAAAGATCCCAATTTTATGCATTCGTAATGGAATTTTTGCAAACAACCGTTTGTCTGTGAAAAGAGGTAGTGCAAAATTAGAGCAATGCAAATAAGAAATGTTTGATACCAAACTAAAAGAATGGCGTTAAAGAAAGTTTATAAATTCAGATATTCGTTAAATCAGATGGATTGCGGTCAAATGTAGTATATGCATTTATATGCAAGTAATGATGCGTTCAGAGATATTGTATTCATGGCAAATATTCTGTTACAATGTGTTCTGTGTATATGTATATAGAAAATGGTAAGACCTTCGTGCTTGATTTAAAATTGACATAGAATAGAAATCAGTTTTTTCCACTCCTGGAAATGTTTTCTATTTAACGAGTAGATCAATGTTGGTTGAAAGAATTTTAACTGGAAAATTAATTTTGTTCCTAATTATTTTCTTTTAAATATTGTCATAAAACCCAAATATTATTTTGGATATTCTGCATTTCTCCAAGATGAAATGAATGGTGGATTCTATACAACCTTAAAGAAGAAATACAATAAAGCAACAATGTTAACAAGTCATTTAAAAAATAAAAATAGAAAAATCAGCTAGGAGTAATAGAAATTGCCAATATAACTTATAGTGAAATACACTATATGTATATTCTAAAATATGTAAGGAAGAACATCGTGTTATTGATAATTCTACCAAATAAATAAAAAAATTTTATTGAATGATCCGAATCATTAAAGCCCAACCCGAGGCTCGGATTCTCGAAATTTCGGCTAGCGGTCCACCCCTAGCATTAGAATCTGTTAGAAATTAATTTGTATGCAAGTGTTAAAAATTTCATTAATGGCATTATTAAATGTTAATTATTATATAATTATCCGAATTGTTCAATTTGTTCTTCAATAACCAGATTTGAACATAATTGAAAAATGGAACAAACTAGAGATGTATATTTGTCAATATGATAAAAAATTTAATATGATTGATTGAAAATATATGGAACATATATTTGGTTTTATGAAAAATATAAGGCATAAATTAGAGATTCATATTCTTTTATATTTGATTCGCAATCAGGAAGATTAAAAAAAAAAACACTTCTGAAGTGACTGCGTGATAGACTTTAGCGTTTTCAGAAAATTCCACTAAGTACTGAATACTTTTTCTCAATCAATTTGGAAAAATATTTGACGCCTGAATTTCGCTTTGAGCAATTTTTCGAGATTCTTTATTACAATTTATCTTTATTATAATTGTACATATTCCGCTATACGTATATTTCACATACGTGCAATAAAAAACTGCTGCGAGAACATTTAGGTTTTCAAACTGAATCTTAACACATTACCGACGGGAAACGAGAATTCTCGTTTTATTGAAATATACTTTACCGATGGGAAACGAGTATTCTCTTTTTACAAGTGTGTGTTTTTATGACAGTGGTGAATTTTTACATTTATTCTACGCATTGTAACGTATAACTATTAGTGTTTTTCTGATAGTTGAATACATCACAGTAGTTAATTTAAAAGCTTTTCTATATCATTAATTCTATATTATTAAAATCACCCGTCGTATAGGAAAGTTTTAATAAAAATGCCCCGTCGTTAATTTGTTAATATTACTTACAATTAGTTGCAAACTTACATCTTGTAACCGATTTATATTGCGAGAAGAAATAAAAGCAAAATATTGGTAGTTTTAATCAACTTATTGACTTTTGCGAATTACTAATCGCAAAATGAATTATATACTAATAATACCTGGCCCTCGAATTTGACAATAATGTTTTAAAGCAATCAGTCCCTTTAGATTTTGTTTCCTCTTGCGAATCTCTTATCATCATTGTAAAAAATACATCTTCACAATTATTCACTTATGAAACGCAGAAATATGTATCAGATCTGTTTCGCAGATTAAACAATTCTGCACTGTTATTCATATGAAAATTACTCGCAGAAGCTTCGTTGTTTAATGTAGCAAATGTATACGGTTCGAAAGAATTCATTGCAGAACTTCGTTCTGCCTTGGCGTGCAGAAATTTAAGTTTGATTTAAGGTTAAGTCGGAAGTAAGTACAATAGACTGGTAATTGCCGCAATTTCAGTGCTCGACAATTAACGGCCGTCTTTTGAGGAGGTAAATTAGTATGAAATTCAGTTACCCACGATGAAGGTGGGAGGAACTTTTGCGAACCAACGCGATAGCATTCGGAACAATGGCGGGTGGCTCGAATAGTTCGAAACTGATACGCGATGGTACCGGAACCCACAAACCAAATAGTCTGCATAATTACACGTAGTACTAACTCTAATCGATATTTCTATCCAGCGTGATTGGACACGATGGTTTATCGTTCCGCGTACGACGGTCCCGCGTACATTACAGCCACGTCGATGACAATCGATGCGGCACACATTTTCCACCGCGCCGCGCTGTGCACTCCGACCATGACCTCGAAGTAATTGTTCCATTCTTTGTATGTGATTAACCGATACCATCGATCTTGGAATATGGCCGGTAGGAGGGGGCGGGGAGGGGGAGGAGGTGACTAACCCAGACCTCAGATAACACGTAGGTACTTTCAGTGCTTCGCAATATTATATTGTAATACGATTTCCCACTTTATTTCAAATGTCTAGCTTTCAGTGGATATTTCTGATAGATTGTTATAAGTTAAATACGAACCTGCGAGTTTTCTCCCAATTCTTATATGTAGTTATTGACGAACTCAAAAAACAAATTACGATTTTATTAATGGCATTATCTCGATTGCTATTATCGTTAGGAAATAGTTCATAAATAAAAAATACAATAATAGAGCACGATGCCATGGTTGCGTGCATTTTACAGTTTTGTTACGATGAGCATTACGAGCGTTATGCATGCGGACGTTTCCGGTTTTGACTCTTGATCTTCCCGGAGATATGTGCCGGAACAAAGGGCCAATTGAAGAACAAGAAGTTTACTCAAAATTGAGGAGAACTAGGGCTTCTTTGATGATGGAGTGATTACAGAGTGATTACGTAAGTTCCAAGAATTCAAATCTAATTAGAAGTTGCCCGTGGCCTCAACCCAGATAGCACAGAGACGTCTTAAACACGTCTTAGAGACGTCCGTTGTTGGACGTCTTCTGACGTTAGGAAACGGTGCATGTTTAAGACGTCTCTAACAAGGAGAGCCCGCGACCTTCGGGTCATCGATTGTGTTGAAACTTTGCACACTTATAGATTTTGTTCTCCTGTTCACGAATATATATGATTCAAAATACAATTTTATGCGTGAAATTTAATCGATTGAAATTAATAATATAAATATATAATGAAAAACATAATAAAATTTTTAAAAAATACGTTCATCGGCAGGATTTGAACACTGGTCATCCGCTTGAAAACTTGGCACACTATCGCCGCGCCACACAAACTCTTGTGGTAACGTAGACAAAATGCTGTTTATACAGGAGCTATGAAACTTTAATCGTCAACATCTCGAAAACTATTGAGTATCTGCCCCTATAATGGTATATATTCGTGAACAGGAGAACAGTGTGCAAAGTTTCAGCACAATCGGTGACCTGAAGGTCGCGGCCTCCCCTTATTAGTATAAGCAAACCCTCTCGTAAAAAGTGCAATTTATAACTGTTACCCGTAAAACCGTGCGTGCTCGGCCTACCGGGCCTTTAGTTTAGTTCCGTAGAGTTTATTTCCTGTTTAAACTGTTGTGCGTATAAGTTCATTGTACCTATTGTATACATACATGTATGTATCCTTTTTTTTGGCACAATAAACGCTCGTTACAAAAAAAAAAGATGGTAGTGTGCCAAGTTTTTAGGCGGACGAACAGTGTTCGAATCTTGACGGAGTACGTATTTTTTAAAAATTTTATCATGTTTTATCATTGTGTATTTATACTGTTAATTTCAATCGACTAAATTTATTATTACAAAAAATATATATACATTTTATATATATATATATTTATATATATATTTTATATTTACATATGTGGGATATAATATGATTTTATTATAAGACACTGATGAAATACACAAACAACGTAACACGAAAGACTCAGAACCGTAAAGAACAAATATATATACAGGGTGGTACCTAAATATCTCTTCAGGTTATTGTGATGCAAAAATTATTTTTTACATAATATGCATGGTGCCAATGGACCAAATATTTGGCACGAATATTTTTTTTTTCCGAGGGTCATTTTTTCCGGAGTTGTCAAGGTCATCGATGTTTTTTGGTACATAACTAACTGATGTCTATTGAGATCGTAGGCTTTGACCAAGGCTCTACATCAAGAGCGTGAATGTAAATAAACATGTTTACTGTCACAATACTGATGATACCTAACGATTTTAAATTCCGATCAGCTTCAATTTATCTATCCGTGTGTCGACGTACTGTTTGAAATGAATTACTCAATGCAAGAGAAAGTTGATATGGTCTTCATTTACGGTAAAGCTGATCATTGTTTAAGGCAAGCAGTTAGAATGTATAAAGATAAATTTCCAGATCGTAATTGTCCATCAATTTCTACTTATAAAAAGTTGATCAGTCATTTTCGTGAAACTGGTACTGTTGTCAAAAAGCGTGTAAGAATCAGAACTGTTACGAACGAAAGAAACAAAATAATTATTGTCGATAAAGTTAACGAAACTCCACAAGTGAGTTTAAGACAACTCGGGCGTGAAACTGGCATTTCTAAAACAAGCATAATACGGATATTGAAAGAAGAAAAATTGCATCCCTATCATCTATCGTTACATCAGGACCGTCACGGAACAGATTTTGTAAATCGTATGAATTTTTCTCGGTGGGGTTTGCAGCAATACGAAAATGACGAATCACTTTTTAGAAGAGTACTATTTACTGATGAAGCGTCTTTCACTAACCATAGACAGCTAAATCTAAGAAACATGCATTACTGGACAACTGACAATCCACACTAGCTAAGATTAGTGGATAAACAAATACCGTGGAATGTAAATGTCTGGTGTGGCATATTAAATAATCAAATAATTGGTCCTTATTTCATAAACGGTACTTTAAATGGAGAAAAGTATGCAACATTCTTGCAAAATGAGCTACAAATGCTTGTTCATGATGTACCATTCGATATCCGTTTAAAAATGTGGTATCAGCATGACGGTTGTCCGGCTCATTCTACACGCCTTGTCAAACTTTTGGATTTAAAATTTCCAAATCGATGGATTGGTCGTACCGGAGTTCTAGGATGGCCACCGCGTTCACCAGACCTTACACCAATGGACTTTTTTTTGTGGGCAAAATTGAAACAAACAGTTTATAATGAACGACCAACTACCCCAGAGTATATGAAGAACCGAATAGTTAGAGCTTGTGCTGATATTAATTCCGAAACAATTGAAAGATCTGTACAGTCGGCCATTGCACGTTTCAGAAAATGTATCAACGTAGAAGGACACCATTTTAAACATCTCTGATGATAACTTAAGAGAACGTGAGTGTTGTTTTACCAGTTAACACATACACACATCTGTTGATCGATATTCTTAGTGTGATAAAAAATATTTTCTTCGCATTCGTAGGTTCAGGTGTCGTGGCCGAAGATATTCGACATCAGTTCTAGGTATAACTTTAATTTTCGAGGATCAAGATCATTTCAAGGTCATGTTATTATACATATCTGAATGTATTTTTCTATCAGTTACACGATGCAATAAAAAAAATGTAGTTATGTACTGTTGCGTCCTGATGTCTGACCCGCGCGAATTCTACTCGCGTGGCCCGTTCCACTGATCGGACGGTTAAATAAGAACAACCTTTTGTCCACGCGGCACGTACGTCCGACGTCTGACAGGGTACCACGACTTGTACCTTGCGATGGTTGAAACTGAGATTCTCACCCTCTGGAACCTCGTACGATCTCGGATCCACAGCTTCCTCTCGATTAGGTTGCGGGGAGTCAGCAGGATCGTTGGCCGTGGCCGATGAACGCCCCTGGTCTTAGATACTCGTTCATTGCTGCGGGCTTAGGTCTGCAGAGCTGCTGGACTGGAACGGCGACGGGACGGTTTCGCTAGAGCTCCCTGATGGTTCGCCTATCACGCGAATAGTACCGCGGAAGACCGAGATATTGGTGATTACAGGGAGAGCCCGGACTCCTAGATACGATGCAATTCTATGTCTTCGCGAACGCAGTCCCGAGCAAGCTTCCGCAACTGGTATTTCCGTCCAGCGCGTCGCGGCATTCACACTGTAGCTCGTAAGACTAATTGTAGAATATAGGAGCGAAAATCCGTGATGAATACCGAGCGACCTGGTGGGCTCAGCGTATTCACTAGGGAGTTCTGATAATTATTAATAAGATAACGCTACAGCGTGGAACGCACGAATTAGTATGAAGGCAAGTGAGTATAAAACGAATATAACTTTAACACTATTTAATAATAAAGTATAGATACACTGTGAGGTTAACACTACACGAGATATAAGTACTAAGATATAACTAACGCTAAGAAATGGAAAGCCGGATTTGGTACAATGGAATAGGAACCAGGAGATGAAGTCTTCTAGTGTGTTCGCGTCGGAGGTCTCGAGAGAAGAGTGAAGTCGTCACTCTGGAATCAAGAACGAGACTGCCCGTTCTGATTTCGCACGGAATCGCATGTGGTGATCGGGATGTTATTATTATGTGTCTTACAACTATCCTTAGTTCTATGTGGCAATACGTCGAGAGACGTAACACCTCCCCCCCTTCGGAAAGAAAAATAATTTTCACAGAAAATTAGTTTTCGTCGTCGGAATTGAATGTCAGAGTTCGTCTTGTGGGTTTCGGGGGTCTATAGAGTTCAGGGGATTTCCGCAATTCAAACTCGCGCTCTGGTCGTCCATTATTAACGACTTCAGAGAGTTCGTCATTTTGCACTGCATTGTTCGGAAATAGGGCCGGGGATGAAATGCACTCAAGGGGTGTAATTTCGGGTGGGGCACACTCGCGCACATTAGTGTCACTTCGGTGTTTGATGAATAGGCAGAAATGCGTCAATGCATTCCAAGATGCTGCTAACAGTTGCAGGCTCCATCCATACGCTGCATGCAGGGCGATGCCGTTGAGCACGACGTTGATGGCCATCTTGATCAGTCGGATGGCAACGTATACTCCCAACAGTCCCGCCATTGCAGAGCCGAATTCCATAAAACTGGCCCAGATTTTCTTGCCAGCGTTGTTGGCAATCTTTTCCAAGGTGGCTTGGTCCATTAGGCCGAACATCGAAACCGATTCTTCGGCGTAGTTTCGTCCCGTGGCTCCTTGTGCCATTGTATTGATGGCAGCGACTCGCTCTACCGGAAACATGATATGTTCGTTGAGCTTGTTGATGTCTTCGGAGGAATAAATTCCTCCATTCGCCAGGTTTTTAGGGTCCACGTATTTCCAAGAGGCCTCGGTAAGTGGTCCTATCGGAGGGGGTGGCATGCTCTCCACCGGTCTCGGCAGGATCTTGTACCATGCCCCCTGGAGTTTGTAAATTGGCGGAATTAGTTCGTTGCAGTCCCTGCGCGTGCCAATCGTGGTGAGAATATGGTTCCGTGGTGTGAGGAAATAGGATGTGTTTCTGTATGACACAGGGAGTTCGTCGTAACAGCTCTCGGTTTTCCTGATGGTACAATCCACCGGGATACACTTGACCAGGTGTATCACCTCGCCTGCTTGCACAGCCATGTAGCCGGGTCCTTTGTGGGCCAATGTGGCGGCCACCTCTGCTGGTTCGGTGTGGATGCTGGAGAGAGCGTTTCTCAGGACCAGTCGCTCGAGCTTACATTTTTGTTTAATGATATCGTTGTACATGGCTAATATTTGATTTTTCGTATGTTTCTCTAAGTATACGAATTTGGTGGTGTTGGTGTAGGTAAAAATGTCCAAATTATTAATCTCGATCGGCTCCCATTCCTTGAATTTCCCTTCCTTGCCTGTTTCCAGGATTAACAATGTAGGGTGTTTTGTTTTGATTAATGTATACCCACAGATTGCTGTCCGTCCAGTGCTTGTCAGGGCGAAGGCGGTGTCATCTGTGGTTACGGTGTAAACTACGGCTGCAGTGGATTCTGGAATATGTGTACGAATTGCCTTACCATCGTATAACACGCTGTATTTTTCGAACTGGCATCGGTCCAGCGGGAGGCTCTTCCAAAACGTAAATCCATCCTCGGAGTCGATGCAGGTTTCCTTCTGCAGGCTACATCGCTGTCCGGAGGGTAGGCGAATCTCGTTCGATGAAAGTTTCACCGTCGCTAGGAAGTTTTTCAGCGTGATCTTCATAATAGCCTGGACCACCACATCCGTCCAGGTGCCAAACGGATCGCTATACGTAGCACCACTGCATGTACCGTCGTTTTGTATATCGCCGGCCAACGCTATGCTCCTTGTCGTGGTGCTATTGGGTAAGAGTCCGGAGATCTGTATTGCCGGAGGTAAATACAGCGAGCCAGAGTTATGCATTAGGTTGCATGTGTCCTGTGATGTGTGGAGAATGTATTGCTGGCGTCCGTTCTGCACGATGGATACATGTGAGTGCATTCCGCAATGATATATCGTGCGGTCGATTTCAACACGGCATTGTACAGTGGGTGTGTCTCTGAATTCGGCTAATTGCAGGAGTTGGATTTTTGTTTCCTCGTTGGTCGAGTTGCCATCAGGCATATCGCAGTCAGGTTCGTCTATCGTGGAGAACGTTGTGATGTTCAGCGTGGATCCTCCGCAGTCGTAGCCGATGAGGGCCGACGCTGATCGGATGAGTGCGAGGATGAGGAGTAGTGCGATCTTCATGATGTCCAGGTTGTTGGTGACTGAGCTCGTCGTGGTCTGTGCGTTGTCTTATAGTCCGAGTTATCTCTTGTTTTTGATGGATGGGTGGAGAAAGGGTGGAGTTTTATTGTTCCCCTGCGTCCTCGTTGGTTTCCGGTTCGTTCGCGTTGGGAGATTCCAGCATCGAGATCACCAGTGCCGTGATTTTTATGGAACACTCCACGCAATTCATGGGTGACGTTGTCCTGCAGATGTTTCCTCCGCACCCGTTGCATTTGTTCTTCATGTTGTCACGGGATTTATTCGCGACAGAAAAACACGAACTAATTAACGCTGATCCGGAGTACCGCTGATCAGGTGAGACGAAAAATTACGGAACTACCGAAATAACTTGTCGTATCGCGAACCGTAGTACGAGGATACGGAGTCGGGGAATATGTATTTAAGAAGATGTGTTTGTTTGAT
>CM052218.1:14983797-15015940 GCA_028454225.1 Lasioglossum leucozonium | reverse complement strand
GATTGGACGCGTTCCTTTTGGACAGAAAAGATGAGGGGGGGGGGGGTTAAATTAGAACAGGGGTGTATTGTATAATGAAAAGGCGAGGGTGGTCCATCCTTGGCAGAACCGTTTAAATTTTCCGTTTACGATGCTCGGTTTGTGAGATATGATGATTTGAAGTTAGACAGCAAGGGTGGAGAGGGAAGAAAAAGGGTCGAGGACCAACTTCTGAATATGGCTAATTGGATTCGGGCAGGGCGGCGTCCCTTCGGTAAAGCCTTTAAAAATTTCGTTATTTTTTTGCTAGGATGCACGGTTTAGGAGATACAGCGATTTCAAAATTCGGCTACTCCACCAAGGTGGTTTCGACGCCTGGCTGACCATCTATTGAAATAATACTTAATGATAGTATTCATGTTTTCCTTGATCTAACCCAACCCAACTATTGATTACCTTTAATTTTTGGAATACCTCTGCTCCTTGATTTAACCCAGACCAACTATTATGCCACAGTTCAAAAAGGAAGCGTCCAAACGGCACGGTGTCCAAAAGGAACGCGTCCAATTGGCCCGGCGTCCAAAAGGAACGCGTCCAATCGGCCCGGCGTCCAAAAGGAACGCGTCCAATCGGCCCGGTGTCCAAAAGGAACGCGTCCAATCGGGACCGTCCAATCGGGACGCGTCCAATCGGTCTGCGTCCACGTGGGACACCCCCGTGCTTAGCATATTCTCGACTCGGAATTTCTAAGCCTGGAGCTTGTATACGATGCCTCAGGGTTCCGAGTTCCCGTTCGACGTTACGAACTCTTGCCAGCTCTCTAGCTTTGCCTCCTTCACCTCCCTGCTGTACTTCCACAAGGAAGTACTCGGTTAGTGCCCGGGTTAGCTGAAAAAGAAAGATTAGTGTTTCCGCAGTGCCTCGCGCGCGGGCACAGTTCGGTGATTCCTGTTCGTTCGTGAACAGGGTTATACGCGTGCGAACGAGGTTCGGTCGCTTTCCCCGAGCTTTAAGTATTCGTTTCGATTTTCATTTTTATTATGTACCGGTGTACAAATTATGGCGTGCGGTATGCACTCAAGTTATTAGTTATGGAGGCATGCAATGCACCCGCATCCCGGGTGCGGAGGGTGGGGGGGGGGGGGCGCTATCCACAGGCGCTCCCGGCAGACAGACTTCGCCGCGGCGACCGCAAGTTCCGAGTTTATCTTAGTTATGTCTGCCGCACGACTCTCGATAGAGCCCAGAGCCGCGGTCTCGAACATCGCTTCATCGGATAACCGAGCCTCGGTTGTTCATAGTTACAGCCGCTCGACTCTCGAAGGAGCACGAAACCGCGGTCAATTAAGACTCCGCAGGAGTTCCGTATCTCGGTCGGCAGCTGTTCGGTGTTACCGATACCCTTCCATTGCTTAACTCTCGAAGGAGTTCGGTGTCGCTGTCGCAACGTGACTAACTAAAGTTCTGAGCCTCTCGGTTGTTTATGGTTCGGTTCGGCTGGACCTCGGCTCCGCTCGACTCTCGAAATAGCACGAAACCGCGGTCAGTTAAGACTCTGCAGGAGTTCCGTGCCTCGGTCGGCGGCTGTCCGGTCCAGCCAAGGCCCTTCCATTATTCAACTCTCGATGGAGCTCGGCACCTCTGTCGCGATCTGAGTCAACGCGGCTCCAGGCCTCGGTCGGCAGCAAGACTAACCAGACCCCAGACAGGAACGACTCTTGCGCCACGGTCTCCCGCCGGAGGCACCCCCGAGGCGCGCCGCCCATACACAAACCCACGCGCAGATGCATAGACATAGCCGTGAATATAATACTCAAATCTATCCCGAGACCAAAACTCCGACTTAAAGCTCGAAAAAAAAATTTAATTTTAGTTTTTTAAAACTATACATCACCGCAGTGACAGCGTTGACCATGGGGCGGCGACGATGTTGGCGATCAAGCGACGGTGGAAGTGCGGTGGAACGGTGGCGGCGACAGTGATGGCGTTGGTGGCAGGGACAACGGTGACGATGAAGCGACGCCGACACTTCACTGTTGTCCTGTATGTCATTATTATTTATTTTATATTTATTTATTTCCCGAATTTTTATTTCAAAATTTAAAATTCAAAGTTTAAAATTAAAAATTTTAGAGTTTTAGGATTTGCACTTTATGTCCCGTTCGTTATTTATTTACTTATTATTAGTCAACGACCATTGCCTCGCTGAAAACACCGGTTCTCGTTCGATCACCGAAGTAAAGCGGCGTAGGGCGGGGGACGCACTAGGATGGGTGACCGCTTGGTAAAAAGCCGGGAAGTGGCCCTCTGGGTGCGTTTCACGTGTTGTTGGCAAAATAGGTGGTCCGGAACCCACCTTAATAAAAAGTAGGTCCCGCTGAAATTGGAAATTAGGCGATAGTTGAGGATTGGTAAAGGGAGAAGTGGTGGAATGGATTTGAAACCCTGAGGGGCTAAATATCATTACATACATACATACATACTTATTATTATTAATAATTAACTTAAATTTTTAGAGTTTTTAGAATTTTCAGACTTTCGGAGCTTGAAAGTCCGGCGCGCGTCGCGGTAGTTCCCTGTCGTCGAAGAGAGAACAAGGTGTCGCCTCGGTGGCGCAACGGTGTCGCCCTCCCCACGCGGTGGCGGCGTCGCGAACTTTGATTCGGACAGGTTAGGCCACGTAGCATATTTTATTTCTTTAATAACTTTTTACGTCGCGAACCGATTTTAATGATTTTTATCACGTTTTGTTCGTTAGCGCGAGCACGTCATTTTCGCATATAAAACACTTTGATACGCGACGTTTTAACCACTTTTTCGGACTTCACTTTGCGGAGCTCGACGTGACGCGTGCTTAGTGTACCGCGGCCATCTTGGAATTCCACCGCATGGTCGACAATGAGAGTTCATAGAATGCCCCGTTCTGCGACATTACCTGTTCGTTGCGCAGAAGGAGAACGAAGCCGACCCCCTCACGCCAGGAGGGTGGGAACGTGGTGTTCGCGGGTGAGCCGTGTACGGGAATACGCGTTGTGCTTGCGTCGTGCTTTCGTCGTGGCTGCGGAGGTTCTCGGCGTGGTCGCAGAGATGTCGAATTCGTCGTGGTCGCGGTCGTGTTGTCGTACGGCCGTGGTGATTATCGTCGCGGTCGCGGAGATGTCGAATTCGTCGCGGTCGTGAAGATGTCGAATTCGTCGCGGTCGCAGTCGTGTTCGCGCTCGTGTTCGCGTTCGCGTTCGCGGGGTGGTGATTTCGCGACGCGGGTGTCATACCGGACCTGGTGCGCGGCGGTAACACGGTAGTTTGTCGATCGGGGCCGGAGCCCCGATCCCCCTGTCACGGCCCGGGATTTTCGGTCCCCGTGGAGTCGATTCGCCATCGACTACGGGGCCTCCCGTGACGGTTCTACGGCGTCGGGGAGAGCTCGCCGCCCTCCACGGCATTCGTACTCCGGAGCACACGGGTGTCTCAGTGGCTCACTGAGATCGTGTTTCCAAGTCGTGACCTGGAGGATGGTGGCGTACCAACTTACGGAGACCAAACGTGAAGCGTTTCGGGTAGACGGGGCTATACTTACAATTAATGGCTCGTACCGGATGAGAGATTGGAGACAAGAGAGAGTTCGGTCCCGGCCGCGGCGCCTTATATAGCCCGCGGTTGGAGGTGCGGGGTGGTAGCGCGGGGTGGTATTACGCGGAAGTTCCGGCGTCGGGGTGCATCCGTTTTGCCGTATTTTGGTATCCGGTTCCCGCCAAATGTATTCGGTGGTACGGGGGTCAGTGCGGTGCTGTCGGTTTGGTACGTGAATTCGGTGGCCCGGTCGGTGGTGCGCTACGGTCGACTCGGTACGCGCGTTCGGTGGTCCAGTAGGCGGTGCGGTACGGTCGGTTCGGTACGCGAGTTCGGCATCTCTCGGTCGCGTTATTCGGCGTTGTTCAGGCCCGAGTCGTTAGTAACAGACCCGGTGACGTACAGGTCTGTTACAAGAACACTCGAATAAGGCATAATGAATAGGGAAAACAAAGAAAGAAAGGGATCTCGATACTATCGAACTCCCAGACGATACAGAAAGATGTGTAGGAGACGCAAGCGCTTCCTCGATTTTTGCGTGTGGTAAAGATGGTATAGTATAAACCTTGCAGAACCAATCAATAAAAAAACGATAGCGATTGGAACCCGAGAATTCGATAGTAGCATACCGAAATGGAAATATGAGGAAAAAAGGAAAGCTACGAAAGTCATCGAACAGAAAGGCAATTCAACATAAGTTTCCGAAGGGCTGCTGGCCTAGTTCGTGTGTGGGAAATCTAGACCGATGAAAATCGCGATCGTAGCTGGAACAGCACGGTCGTAGGCACACCACCCCGATGAGAGAGCTGAAGCGCAGGTAAACTTGCCCTCTATGAGGGGCCAGCGAAGAGACGAAGAAAAATAGAAAGCAACAATCTATACCACATATAGGATCGGCATCTCTACGAACACGGTCTGCAAAGAAATATGTAGAGACACAGACGGGACTGGAAAGAAACCGTTAAAGGGGAAGGTCTGGTGGACGGAACCACGCGTTGAACGTCAACTGACAACCTAGGATGATGGTAACATCCAAACTTAAACAGCCATATTTACTAGAATGCGTCGAGCCCACCCAGGAGGGGGACACCGATGAAACTGATATTAGTTCTCTCTTAGATGAACGAATTTCGGTGAAGTTGGTGAATGGACGCTCCTCAACCCCATCGCGAAATAGATTCGGCAAGAGAAGACCGCATGGAATTGATATCTCAGCTTAGTCGAGATTTCGATAAAGTCGGATCGTATCCCAAGTTGAGGGCTAGCTTCTTCCCAACGAACACATTAAATAAATAACAGATCGCGGTCCTTTGCTTTTGCAACTCCCCGTAGATTCGTAGAGTAGGTTTGAGATCTAACCCAGGGGTATTAGGGGAAGGGAGAGGGCAAATTTCTGGAATATCCGTAAACAGAGTAGGGACGGGAAATCAAAACTCGACGCATTCGACATGGAAATATAGTGAAGTGGGGGGAGTCTAAAAGGGCAAGTGAGACACCCTACAGGTCTGAAGGTGAGATGGTCCGACTTCCGCACCGAGCGTTAAAACAACTAAAAAATCCTAAATTAGGTAGCATGGCCATCAATGATGACCGTCCCGTCTAGTAAAGTCGACGACTCTGAAAGCCTAATAAAACAGAGCGAGGCCGAAAAACGTATGGATAAACGCAACCCGACAAACAGGGTCGAGCACCGGTAGCGCCGCAGTGAAACTGTTGACTATGATATGGTGTGCCTTAAGGAAGCGAGGGGCGAATGATTCGCCCTTCCCCGGTGGAATCACTAACTACTACTGCTACTACTAGGTCTGGGTTAGGTCCTCCTTTGATTCTCACCGAATATAATAGACGAGATTCTATCTGAGACGCTGTAAGATGGTTATCCATGTTTTTTTATGTGAGGAAATACGTTACGCATACCTCGGCTCCCCTGGAGGGATGTGCCCGGACATGTAACTATACAACAGGTCACCCCCTCGCTCTCATTACATCCCGGGGGTGGGGTTAGCTTCCCCCACTACCTACTCTAACCAGACACCAGGCGGTATGGGAAAGGGGCCGGTGTCCCCTTCTCTATGGCTGCCGAAATGGGCTTACTGAGCCTCAGTTCGGTTCACCCGCGACACCCCGATGTCTCCGTGTCCCGCTCCGCGCGGGAGACCCTACGGTTGCTACCCCGGCCAGGGTTAGAAGACACCGCTCGTGGTAAGGGAGGGTCGACGAAAGCGTGTTCCGCCACGCCCCGACTCTTCCCACTCCACACATCCCACACCCCCTACGGCGCCTAAGGGGACCGGTCGTGACTCCATATCCGAATATTTTTAATTTTTTTTTGTTCAGGGAGAGGAGGAATGCTTTTTACGCACTCACCCCCCCCCCCCCCCATGCAGTAACAAACCGAGGGGAGTGCGGGACTCGGCGCGATCAAGAAAAAGGATCGCCCCCTACCCGCTAAACCTTCTCTCCCAGGGTCCTTCTGACCCTTTTCTTATCCATCGTTGGCCAGATACTAGAGACGCATTTCTCCCAGTCGACATGTTTCTGGCTAAGGCTTGTTCTTTGCCTTTTGATGTAAAACCAGACCTAACCTAAGCCCACACCCTGGCAGAAAGTATAATCTCAACTCACTCCACTTACTCTTTCAATCACTATTCAGTGACCATTTTTCCCAGAATACAGTGTATTGCTAACATAAGTATAACTAAATTTTTTTACGAATATTTCGAAAACTAAAACGGTGCGACGGTAACATGTATAGGAAACAGTTGTTCAGAATAATAACCTCGATAACATCTTTTTTTTATGTTATGTGAAAAATAGAAATAATAAAGTAGTTAAATAATTAAATATTTCAAATGATTATTTGTTGTCTTAGAGTTTCGAATGAAATGTGTCCAACCCTGATATAATTACCTGCAGTATAGTAAACCCATAAAGTTCGAGTACTTATTTTTATCTGGTACTACAATGATAAGTTAGAGTATCTTTATGTATTACTGTATGATTGCTGCAGGTACTGCATTCTTGTATATTGTATTATTAAATATAATTACTGAATATACGATTAAAGCTATACCAACTGTTGATTTTCTCTACAGTACCCGACTACTCGGATACCTAGAAATATATTCAGATACAAAATTAATACGTAAAATTTAATTGACTTATTTAAATTCAAGTTGTGTGCGCGAAATGTTCGCCGATCTAACAATAAGTTGGCGGTTTGTGAAAGGGGGCACACATTTATACCTCTGGATTTCGTGATTGAACAAGCGAGTTACAAACTATCGACGATTAATTTTATTGTTTACGTTGAGTAATTTCGCCAAAGATATTATTGATCAGAATGAAAGAAAATATCGAAAATAGATGATGCTTATCATGATATTGTTTGATGGGATGTTATTTAAAGAATGCCTGTGAATTTTGATTCATGTGCTGTTTCACGTCAATCCAGTCTCATCTCTCGACAATGAGAAAGCGATTGCACCTGTACGCGATTATAATCACGGTATTTGCACACTTGATGACCTTGTAGGTATCCGTATCGCTTAAGGAGCCTTGAACTTGCATGCTGAAGAATCTTGTACAAACCTGTCGAACGATCAACTTGATTTCACTTCACTTTACTGCAACCTCCATTTTCAACGACGATTTCCTCATCGTCGTAATTATGCAATTCCGAAGATTTTGTAACACTACCTTTTCCCATTCAATTTGTCAATTGCTTCTCGATGACATTAATAAAAAGGTTTCAAACATTTTCAATATTCTCCCTCTGTTGTACGAATTTCTGTTGAATTTAGAAATGCATTTGACGTAGCAGTTGGACAACAAAAGGATATGCTAAATAAAGAATATTTTTTAGTCTTGTTCTTCGCAAAACTAATTTAATATTCGCGTCAAATGATTTTTTGGCGAAATGGAACCTAAGTTACCGAAAAAATGTAAAGAAAACACGATTTATGAGAGCGATGATCATAAGTTCATTGTTCGTTTTTTGAAATTTCCAAATACTAAACTTCTAAAGCTTATGCTTACAAAGGTTTTATGCTTTGCGTCGCCGCACCGCGTCGCGTGATTATCTACAATAGCGGATCTGCAAAGCAACAATTACGGAGATGGTGATCACGATTATCGTGAGTTAAATCGTATAAAATTGTGGATTATGCAATACAGGTCTTCGCGATACTGTGCAAGCTGAGCGATTCCCAAGTTTTTTCCTCGCAGCTAGAGATGGTCGACCGTGAGCTGTTAAGGTCAATGCCAATGCAGATCGATCAAACATTCGGCCGACCGGTTATCGATCAGACTATTGTGAATGCAAACTGACATTCACGCGATAGAAGAAATTCGTTAACGAGCAGTCTACTATGGAATAATCGATTAAAACATCTTGCTGAATGTGACCATTTCGCTAGGGACTGCGGAAGCTTCGGGAAAACTAAATAGCAATTATAATGTAAATAAGGACGACTTTGATCTGTCCTAATAACAATAATACTGTCCGTTTACATGCCGAAGTTAGTAATGCTAAGATTACATTTACAGTGACTCCCAAGAATCTTCGTTCACTAGCTATAACTAATTTTACGACTTGATAATTTGTTCGTTGATAAAGCTATCGTCCTGGGAATTGTTTCTAGCAATAAAACGTCTATTAATGTTGATAAACATAAATAATGTATTTGAAAAATATACATACATTTCATAATAAAAATTATTAATAAAAATAATGTACTATTTGTGGCTCACAAAAATATTCGGACAATATTAATTTTCCTATTTAGATAATGTACTTTAACATTAAAAAATTTGTTTAATACTTCGTGACATAACCATTGTGTTTAAGAATATGTCTTAACCTGTTTGGTATATTATTTGTAATTTTTTAAAAATATTCAACAGTTATATTCGACCACTTAGTTGCAAGGCTTTGTTTTAATTCACCTATCGATGTAATTGGGCTTTTTCGAATTTTTTTATTCAATTCATCTCATGAATTCTTGATAAGATTGCGGCCCGGTGATTGGGGCGGCGGATGAAGAATTTTGGGGCAGTGGTATAATAAAAATTTGCACAATACGTGTCTTGTGTATGGGGTCGTTGTCTTGGTAAAACTTTAAATCATTATTAAGCCCCATTTTTCAGCACTTGGAACTAAATTATTTTTGAGTATATATGAGTATAGTACTTCCGTCGGAATTGTACAGATTGAATTTGCTTTTATCACAAAATATGACATCCTTCCACCATGTCTCATCTTTAGAAATTAGCTCTCTTGCAAACCTTTTTCGTTTATTTCTATTTATTTCGTTGATAAATGATTTCTTTCTAGGTACTTGATCGTCCATTGTAACCAGGTTGTCTCAGCATTCTCCGAATTGTTTCGATTGACACATTTCTCGAGCTTTCTTCTAATAGCTCACTAACTAGTTTTAGAGCACTTAAGCGCGGATTTTCTTTCACTTTCCGAATAATTTTGCTTTCTCGCTTCGTACATGAGAGATTTGGTTTTCCAGTTTGCGGAATAGAATCAACGTGATTCTCAATATAAAATTGTAAATTGATATCTGCAACAGTACTCTTACTTATACGAAGCATAGTACAAAATATAAAATGTGCCCGAATATTTTTGTGAGTCACAATTGGTCCATTATTTCGTGTAATAATTTTTGTTATAAATCGTATGTATATTTTTCAAATAAATTGTATATTAGTATCAACATCAATAAATGTTATATTGCTAGAAACAAGTTCCAGGGCGATTGCTTTATCAACAAACGAATTATCAAATCGTAAATTTAGTTATACCTAGTGTCCGAATATTTTTGGGAGTCACTGTATTTTGCTGAATCTCTAAGAAGTATATAAAATTAATTTGTGTCTCTGTAGGTCATATTGCTGAAAGTATTGATTTTTCATCTGTCATACGGTATGTGTCAAGATGACCCGCTCGATTTATTTAAGGTTTTCGTAATTTGCACATATTAAAGCAATATTTTCCAGTAGAATATATACTCTAATTGCAAAATAGAACTTATCCATATAAAGCATTGAAAGAAAAGCATTATTTTTTAAATATGTACAGAAATAATAAAATATCGGCGTTACAAAATAATATTACATATATCAAGAATTTGTTGAAAATTTCTGGAAAAAGATGAAAGAAAAAAAATATTTTTAATGGTTCGTATATCTCCTTTTATTTTGTACAATATCCGGTTATACCTTACCTTTCTTAACCAGATATTTTTGCCTTTTTTATGTGATCATATAGATTTTGGTGAGAAAATGCCGAAAGTCCACGTTTCAATCCTAGGATATGAGTGGTTTAAAAGTTATGTTTAAACTTGAGCAATTTTCAGGGTTTTTGCCAGATAAGAGTACCGTTATGTTGGTATGTATTGAATGTCGCGCGTCGATTAACGGGCGCAATCACTAGGTGGCACCATAAGCACGCGCTAATGTCGATCACGCGGATTTTCAAGCGTATTCGAAGCGACCGCTAGGCCGGCCATCTCATCCCCCGCCGATCAAAACATCAACCAATTTGTACCTCTTTGAGATCCTGTATATTTGAATTACTGTGCGATGACAGCTTGTCCTAAAACAAAATGTACATCCTAAAGACAGCCGCTATACATTATCGACATCATCGTGTGGAAATTTTCGACGCACGCCAATATATAGCAGAGAAAAGAGGGATGCGCGTTCTCTACTGAGAACACCTCTATAACCAACACTGGTTCTCGGGGTAACCAGTTGCCGGACGGCAACGCGTTCACGAGAGTGAACGCTTTTATATGAGACTCCGAATCGAGGGTTCCACAATCCCTCGTCCGGACACACTTTCTACCTTCGCAGATGTAGGTTCTGGGTTAAGAATTCAACAGACGACTTTTACGGCACAACCGTTATGCTGGGGAGCGAAGCGTAGAGAGCTTTTGCGGCTAGAAAGCCGCATGGCCAAAAGGCCCACAACTTGCCGGCATGGAGGCCAGGCAGCGAGAGAGTGTGCCTACGGCTAGAAAGCCGATGGCCAAATGCCGCACAACTTACCGGCACGAAAGCCGGGCTACGAGAGAGCGAGTGAGGATCCGTCGTCGCTACGCGCCAGCCGGTCCCCACCGCTGGACGCTCGGGAGTGAGGGTACATGACCCCTACAATCGTGTGCTTGTGCTGCCATCTAACGGCTCCGCTCGGTACGTGGCGCGCGACGGTCACTATACAGAATGTCCCAAAACTCCTTCAACTCCCGAAAATGTTCCTGGGGTGATTTGAAGCAACATTTTCCTTCGCAAAAATTATCGTTGGTGCTTCGTCTGAGAGATATTAACGAAAAATACGGACGCCAAATCAGAGCGCGACCTACAGGCGTGTTGGCAAAGATGGTCCGTCGCGCCAGGCGGGTCCTCTCAATAGAGCGTTAGCCGCGAAGAAGAAGTGAACAAGTGAAGGAGTAGAAATTTTGAATTATTTTAAAACCTCACTTAATTAGCCGTAAATCCACTTGTTGCTTGGAAATGTGGGTCACTGGGCCACTCAGTAACGAACTACACACCTGGCCTCAGGTATACGACAGTGCCGAACGATAAGGGACGTACGGTCAGGTCAACGAACCGCACAGCTGGTGGTTAATAGTAGGTATACGACAATCTAAGGTCCGAGGGATGCGCGGTGAAGTCAAAGATCCGGACCTTCACTTTCACTGTTTAAACGATAAATAAATCGTATGTTTCTTTTATACAGATGCCATGAAATTTTTCCACACTCGCGATCACTGTTCACACTTGTCAACACATAGCTATGCACTAATAACGATTCCAATATCACTTTTATTGCAGCACGAATCACAATAAGCAGGTAATGCGATGAGTAGACTGCGGATTCCATGTATTTGCAGCGAAAATGAGTAAGTGCATTTTAAAACAGAGGAGAGATTAAAATAATTTAAAATGATTACAGTAAAAATCAAATATCTTGCAACAGCACTGGCCAACTTGTGCGTGGAGTGTGTGGTTTTTTCGGTTCACTTGCGCAGTCGTCGTATGAGAGCTCATAGAGTGTGTAGTTGCCATGTGCGTCCGTAGTAATAATATCCGTAGTAATATATATATATATATATTTATGTATTGTTTATGCAATAAAACTTGTGTGTGGTATATTGCGTCGAGATAACAAACTTAATATAAATCAGACGTGGCTGTACCACCAATATCATATCTAACAAATTTAAACACACCAATGTATTATTTTCAACTTGTTCAAATGATTAAAGTAAGAATTAAATATCTCTTTGGTTCCTGTCCCTTGCAACAGCCACAGTCAACTTTTTTTTGCATAAAAATCCGCAGTTTAGTGATTACTTGAAATATGACTATTAAAATACATATATTAGCAACCGCGAGCTCTGAATAACTACAAGATACAGACATTCTCTACAGCGGCTCGGACGATAGTGATTTTACGCAAGATTTTTCTGAAATGTTTAGGGAGGGAATTATACGTGTCGAAATTGCACACTGTAGCACGCGTACGAAAACGAGGGGGTTGTCAGGCGAAAAAAAAGGATACGAGAAGGAGCGCTGTAAGACTAGAATTTATGGCAATTGCATGTTTCGGTATTCCTGCAGATTCGTACGCAGAGTCGATGGGTAATTGTTCGAAAACATCGTCGCCGTGAATTCCGCTCCGTACGGTAGAACGCTCGTTGCCGGTACTTTGTACTTGTTGCATAATCTCTTGCGAAGATTCTCTCCTCTATACTCCAGGTACATTTCATCGCCACTGTACTTCTTCTAATCCTGTCTAAGATTTGTTTTTTCTGCGTCACCGTTTTTTTGCAGTATACACTCTACATAGGTATCTCATTTCCTTAACCTCCTCAATGCTTTCTTCTTCCTGTAGCTAGTAACACTATGTCATTTGGATTAATTGTAGTCCAGACGATTTTTCTTCCTATCCTTACTCAATTGTTATATCCTTGCCTATATTATTTTCCTCATCTCATCTTCTAAGTCCGCTGGTATATGTTGAAAAGTGTTGGACTCATTGTCAGCGGACACCCCGGTGTAATACCCCTTATTGTCCAGAATTCTTTTAACTTCTAATCTTCAACTTTTACCTTATTTTTTAATTCCGCACAAATTTTGCTTATTCCTGTTCTTAGTGTTTTCCCTATACATACCTAGTTTTTTCAGGCTCTACGTTTTAAATGCCGCCTTCAAATCAGCGAAGAAGGCAAATATTTTTCCTTCTCTTCCTAGGTCCTTGTTGATTATGTAGTTCAGGATGTACATACACTGTGTTTAGGATATTGGTTTTGTATAGCGATTTGGTTCAGAACAAGGAACCCTTGTTTCTGGACATGTGGTTAGTATCGTGTCGCCGATGGTCGCATCGTCGTCGACTCGGCGCCGAAATTCGACACCTAGCTATTTTCCGGGGTCCACCCATGGACCAGATTTTTAGACAATAGTTCTCTGTATTCTCACTTTTTCCAACGACATCCCCACCCGTTGAAGATTGTAAAGGAGAGAGAAAAATTAGCTTTCCTTCATCCTGGTCCTGCGAGCTCCGGGCAGATTCTCGTCGACTGTCATCTAGTAAACTTAGTCTCGTAGCCATCGTACAAACAGTTGGCAGATTCTCACCGACTGTCCACCTAGCAATTTTAGTTTAGTCACATAATCATTGTACGGACAGTCGGGACTCTCACAGTCCACAGTTGAAATATAGTATTGTTGTCACAATTATAATATTTTATTCTTCCCATTGAGGGAAGTGGTCTTTCGAGTTAGTTATTATAAATTAGTCGGCACACCACGTGCAAGTTTCGAAGTGACTCGATCGATCGGTGGATCGACTAGGAGTTCACTCAACACACTGCATCCGTTGTCCTTCTATCTGTTCTAAAACAAATTGTCCTAATAGTTTCTTTATTACTTCCTCCATGAGTTTACAATTCAAAATACTTGCATAAAAAATGCCAAATTAAGAGGAGGTATGCCTCTGTAATTGATTACCTAATTACCCTCTTCCACCCTGTTTAGATATCCAGAAAACTAAACCTTTCCGTCAATCCTCAAGGAACCCCTTCCTCTATATGTTTTCTTAACCATCTGTAAGTATCAATTTAATGAAAATTGATATCGGCGCTAGGTTCGATAAAAAAATAATCTGTAAATATGCCTCACTCACGTCTTCCGGTATTAGTTTTCACGCTTATTATCTGTATTATCCTCTCCAGTCGCTTTTCCTCGCTTTAATCTTCTAAGCTGTATAATCACTTCCTCTTTCGTGATTTCTTCCTCCTGTTCCTCGCTATCGTCATTCTCTGCGTACATCAAACCGCAAATCTCCTTCCTCTTTCCCTTCCCAGTGTCATAAAATGCGTTCGCCATTCCTTTATTTCTATGTCACTCTTTTGTCTTCCTTTTTCTTTCCTAATATTGTTTATATCGTTCCACGCCCCCTCTGCAGCAGTTCTTGTATTCCTAACCTTTTTTTCTTCTTCCTCTTCCAATTTTTTCTTCTCTTCTTCGCACTATTTCTGATGTAGCGTTCTCGATATCACAATTTGTATACCGAATTTACAGGATCATAAATTACGCACCGTTTGATTGCGAGGATACTAGGAGCATAATTTATGACCAAGTGTGGTATACAGGGTGAGACACGTAACGTTTGCATCTCAAATATCTGTTGTTTTTAAAGATAAGTCAAATGTCTTATGGACAAAGTTGTATGGTTCAATGGGGCTTGCGGGATATCATAAAAATATTTGTTTTTGTGTTATTTTCTTTAGAGATCTCAAGGTCACCTTCCTTTTTTAGACATACTCATCTATTTTAAGCAATTACAATGATGAAACGACCGCATGATAGTCCCTATCATTTGGAATTCAGTGACTATAATTACTTGAGCTCATTTAAGGTCATTGAATAAGCCAGAATTCTCCGTACGAGCTGCAAGACTATAATAATGTTGGAGAGTATAATCGCGCTCTAGATTATCGACGGTATGGCGTGGTTTGTGCAGAGAGAGAGAGAGAGTGGCGCGGTGTATGCGCGAGCAGCGAAAGGCGCCAGATAGCTTTGCAAGTTTATACGATGAACACGTGTGATTGACACTGCTTTTTTATATGTCTGTAGTTATTAATTAAAGTTGAACGTTATGAAGTTAAAAGGTGATTAAGTCATTAGAGTCAGTTTCAAACAAGTAAGCACTGGCAGAGGCTGTGCAATTATAGTATAATAAATCCCAATAAATAAGACTATAATAAATTCATTATATAAAATTATTGTTAAATAGCAAAAAGAAAAAACAAAAAGAAGCAAAACACGTAACCCCTATGTTGAATCAAAGATCACACACCCGAGTTTATATTAAAATGAATTAACAATAAATAGGAGAAATTGTAAAACAACTTGAATTTTTAATATATTGTTTACACAAACAACTTTTGTTAAAATTTTCTTGTGAGGCTGAATTTCCCGTTCAAAAACATACAACTTAAAAAGATTCAATTTTTGTCGACTTCTGGTTTCCGAGTTGTCTCAAAAAATGTGGTTGTGACCCCCAACTTTGAGGGCTGTATTCACCTGTTCAATGTGGACGCTTGTTGATAAAAAAAACACACGTACCAAATATTCTTTTAAAAATTGTCTCACATAAGTTTCATCAAAATCGGCTTGTGTAACTTGGATATGTTTCCTTTGTTAGGTTGGCCTAAAAGTTTTTTTTGTAATGTGTACGCTATGTTGATAGATATCACGATCATATACATTTCATACAAATAATACAAATAACACGATCATTTTTTCGTTGACGGTCCATTATCCCGTTCTGTTATTCTGCTGTTACCTTCATCTAACAAACGGCATTAAATGAAAACAAAACTGGAGACGAATTTAGACGATAATTAATCTATAGTGAAAGGTGTACAGGTTGTTTTTATCCACATTTTATTCATAGTGATCACCCAAACAGACTAATGAGGTAGAATCGGTTTCTACTTTTAATGAAACCACCAAATGATTTACACCCACAGTGAAACACTAAGACGGCAGTGACACGTCTAAACCAACCAAAAAAAAATGATTATTCATCGTTATCGTTCACTTTCAATGCTCAGTTGTGTTGTATAGGCTTTTCTGTAAGAGAGAATTAAACTGAGCTTCATCCTTAAATGATTTCTGTAGCTTTCAAGATTTTCTCTAGTGAGTTCTACTAAGAATTGCGTCGATGCTCTTATTTGTTTCGAGGTTCACGGTTTTTTTCTCTTTTTTAATACGTTACTGTTACGGCATTCTTCTGCATTGTTGAAGTTATTCATTCAATACTGATACTTGCTACTTTATTTACCGACGTATTGGGACTTAGTGAATTGAATTTAATCAATGAACAATATAAATACTCCAGATTTCATATTTCACTGTCACTGTGGATGATTCAGCCGCCGTTAACACCTTCATGATAGACTGAACAACCGGTGGTATATTCATGTTTCACTAAAGTCAAGCCCCGTCGCGAACGTGTTAAATTCGCCTTCACTTTTGGAACAACCTATCTCTAATATATCATATCATAATATATTGGGTTGGGGAAAAAGTTTCTTCGCATCCTCCTGATTGGAATCTTACGATATCATAAAAAAAATTATGAACGTGATAAAGCATCAGTACGTGTGGCACAAAGTTAGTTAAAGTGTTATCACTGAAAAAGTCGATGAAATCATGCAAGCAAGCATTAAGCAAGAAAGGCACATTAGCAATCGTGATATCGGTAAGGAACTAATCATCTTTTAAAGAAGGCAACAACATTTAAAGAAGGCTGGATACAAAAAACAGCTCCTTGTTTGGGTGCCTCATGAGTTAACATTGAAAAATTGAATGGATCCGAATTCAATTTGCGAGTCGTTGCTAACACGAAATGGCTCATTACAAGCGATGAAAAATGGATCACAATTCATTAGTTTCAGTTTCTCCAGAACTCTCTTAATGGCATGAAGTTGGCATCAAAAGAGATCTGTGAAAATCAGGTGTCGCAATTTTTCACCCAGAAATCAGAGAAGTTCTACAGTGACGAGATTATGGTTTTACCTCAAAAATGGCAAAAGGTGGTCGATCAAAATGGCACCAATATTATAATATATCAAAAACTGAACGTAAAAGTAATGTTGAAAAGCATGACCTCATTACATTTCTCCATAGTTTATAATGAAAGGAGTAGGAGGAAGGAATAAAGAAACGAACAATTTACAAAAGATTTATTTGTAATCAAGTGCACAAAAAATACGCGATTCTAAAGGACATTCTGTCTCCGACGTATTATTTCATAGAAGAGGTAATCAACAGCAACCTCGAGTAGCAGAGATTCTATTTTCTAATAGGAAGCAAGCGTTTCCGTGAGCAAGCACGCGAAAGAAGACGTAGAAAACGAATAGCGTAAAATAAATCCACGATGGTGGCGGCTGACAGACTGGTCCGTGCTAGCTTATTTGCGCTCATTTGTTATTCTTGTTTTCTGACTGGCGCCAACTAATGGACGTCTTATAGGGATATGTGTAATTATAGATTCAATTTTGCGTTGAAATATGGCCATCGAGTCTGAGGGAAATGACGTGTTATTATAGGCCTGCTGGTCTGTATTGCTTTAGCGTCGATGACTTCTTTCGATCTTCGATAAAGAATCTGAATGAATGTTGCCTGCAGAACGAATTTTAAATTTGAACGTAGTCGACGTCGTGCCACTAAATCCCGCCATGACAACAAATTAAAGAACATTGTAGTCCCACACTAGTTCCACTCTTCTGACAAAGATGATAAATATTTTTTTTCATCCTTCAAGACAGCATAAGAAATGTACATTTTTCTTTCCGTGAATCTACCGACTGAACGACTAACAATACCGTCTTCGTTAATTGTGCGCCGAATTTAATCGTAATGTTAATTAATTCTTTATGTCACGTCAGTAAATGGGTAGACCAAGATAGTCGTGCTTTTATAAATACCACCGATACCGAATAGATTAACCTTATGCATCTTAAACCACTTCTGATCTTTCACTTCATAGTCGACACAAAAATTCTATATTAGAGCCAATGCTAACATCAGCACCAAATATTTTACATAACGTAAAAAGTAGGAGTGCCAATTTAGTAACTTTTAAACCACACCAAAATAAATCAATGTGTTTGATTTATTATTGGAAGGGTTAATACAATTTTTTACTCATTAATAAATACAGTACTTTTTGCTTACAATACTATGTTGGCATTGTTATGAGCCGAGGGTTAGACAAACTATGCGTGACCGAGGATTGTTTAGTTTTTCATACAGGGTGAATTCGATAAAGCAGGACACCTAAATATCTCCGTTACTTTTCGTTGTACAAAAAAACTTCGTAGGACAAAGTTACACTGTTTGAAGGGCTACATATAACGGTGTAAGGGAAAAAAAATTTCAAGGCCACTTTTATGAGATTTCAAGGTTATCGATGTTTTTTTAAATGGAATGATATATTTTCGTTAACGTAATGCTGTAGCTGACAAAATAACAAATTCATGCATGTAACACAATATGACCTTCAAATGACCTTCAACCCAGAAAAATGGTGTAAATAAAATTCAACGTGTAAGATTCATTTGATTATTTCTGTTACGCCAAATGTTCAAAAATACATCCCTTGAGCTGCTATACATTAAAATGTATCGCAATACACAACATAATAACAGATTCGGTGTTGACAGGAGGACAATTATGATATACCTTCACCTATACGTTCGTACAGAATCGTGTTTATCCGCTACTAATTACTCAGAAGACCTTCTTGCTATCAGATTTCCACAGTTTCTAAGATTTCTCGATCAGTTTATCGATGAACGTTTCACAATGCGTTTCTCGAAGGAAGATAAGATTGATATGATTTTCATTTATGGAGAAAGTCGACAGTGTTTAAGAGAAGCCGTGCAATTGTACAAGGACCGATTTCCTAATCGTAATTGTCCATCAGTTTCCGTTTACTCCAATTTGATAAATAAATTCCGTGAAACTGGTAGTGTCGAAAATAAAAAACGTACAAAGGTGAGGACTGTAAGGAATGAAGCAAGTACAATTAATGTTCTGGCAGCAGTGAATACAAACCCTCATGCTAGTACAAGGCAAATCACACGAGGAGGTGGCATTAGTGAAAAATGTGTAGTGCAAATACTCCAGGAACACAAATTTCACCCCTTTCACCTATCAATTCATCAAGAACTTCATGGTAAAGACTTTGTAAATCGTGTAAACTTTTGCCAGTGGGGATTGAGACAATTGATAAACGATAGAGCATTTTTTAAACAAGTATTATTTACGGATGAAGTTTCGTTTACAAATCACGGACAAATAAATTTAAAAAACCTGCATTATTGGTCATCTGAAAATCCGCGGTGGTTACGGACAGTCGACAAACAAAGACCATGGTCCGTCAATGTTTGGTGCGGAATTTTAAATAACCAAATAATTGGGCCTCACTTTATTACCGGAACATTAAATGCAGAAAAATACATTGCATTTTTACGAGAATCGTTACCAATTCTCCTGGAAAATACACCCTTGAACATTCGTGAAAATATGTGGTATCAACATGACGGATATCCGGCCCATTCTTCCCGTGTCGTAACACAATTCTTAAATAACAAGTTTCAAAATCGTTGGGAATACGTAACGGACCCGTATTATGGCCAGTTAGCTCACCAGACCTTACACCCCTTGATTTTTATCTATGGGGAAAACTGAAAGACGATGTTTATAGTGAACCACCAACGACTATAGACGACATGAAAGAAAGAATCGTCCAGGCTTGTGCGTCGATTTCCTCAGAAATGAATTACACAGCAGTACGTTCTGTAACTTCATGGCTGAATGAATGTATAGCAGCTCAAGGGAATATTTTTGAACATTTGGAGTAACAGAAATACATCAAATGAATCTTACACGTTGAATTTTATTTGTATCATTTTTCTGGGTTGAAGGTCATTTGAAGGTCATATTGTGTTACATGCATGAATTCGTTATTTTGTCAGCTACAACATTACATTAACGAAAATATATCATTCCATTTAAAAAAACATCGATAACCTTGAAATCTCATAAAAATGACCTTGAAATTTTTTTTCCCTTACACCGTTATATGTGGCCCTTCAAACAGTGTAACTTTGTCCTACGAAGTTTTTTTGTACAACGAAAAGTAACGGAGATATTTAGGTGTCCTGCTTTATCTTTAATATTTTTATTTATATTTAAAGAAATTAACTTGATACCTCGATCAACAAAGATGTAAGTATCGTCGCAAAATACCAACTTGTACTGCAAGTTCGAAAGAATGTGATTATTAAAAATAGACTTCAATATATTAACATAGAGTGATATATTCTAGATTAAACTTCGGGCAGTACAACTGGTTTCTGTACTTTTGTCGCGATATGTCTATTTAACTCTCTCAATTTTAACGCACCGAGAAATGTGGGGGTGATCACTGACGGTATAGACACTGTCTGAAAAAACTGCTTGATAAGGACTTTGGTTATCCGCTCTTGCTCGTATTGACTTGCATCGCGATACAGGTTACACTGCGTTTAGTTCACTTGAAGCTATTTCTGATTAGATTTGGATTCTTGGAACTTATGCAACTCATTACGAAGAGTTACACCCACACACTCACGCGCGCGCATACACACACGCAAACACACAGGTGTTTCAATACTCCTTTAACACCCTGGAATAGGTGGTTCCTGAGGTCATTTGAAGCGACCTTTTTTTAAAAAATTTTCCCCTTGCAAAATGTCCGCCGAGGCTTTATTTAGGATTTATTAACAAAAATCATGGACCAATCAGAGGGCGGCTACAGCGGACGAACTCTGGCTTGTCCAACGGTAACACGACGCTCAGCGGGACTTGTCGCCGAGCCAGAATCCGTTGACTATAACTGACTATAGCTTGTATAGGTATTGCATACTCACGATAATTCTGTCGCCATAATTCGTTAAGCCCATGATTTATTCCAATTTCCAGCAATAGTTATTGCTATGCATTGCCTATTAAATAGTCATTGTACTGATTACGATTAACGTTACTGAACTGACGATGATCTTTGAAAAAAAAAATCGTACCAACGATATGTATTTCGATAAAGTCGAGAAAATGTTTATCGAATGATAATGATTGGGTGGTGCCAAGGCCACTATTACCTATGTAACAAGGAAAAAATGTCGACGATGATCGCAAACAGCAAGAAATAGTAAATACATCGTCAGTATGTCAATTACGTTGCAGCGAAAGGTGGATGATTTTAATTGAACCTTGAATGTTCACGTGAAGCGATTTTCTCGCGATGCACGCTCGTCGCGTACACACACTCTGTTGCACAACCTGCCCGGAAATGCTTTATTGGTGGTTAATTATTTGCATTATCTCACGCCGACATAACGGTTATGGAAATTTCACGTTGAAAAAAATAATGAAATCGCCATTCCAAGTAAACGAATAACACTGTTCCCTTGGAACTACGTCGTGGAAATACCATTATTTATGTGATTTCGCAAAGTTGTTAATTTTTATCGTGTCGATAATAAAAACTTCTTAGTTTGCAAGAATAGTTCAACCAAATCAGAGCAAAAGGTGCAAGCACGTGCTGTTACAAAAAAGAGTTTAAAGTAAAAAAAACTGACCGAATATTTTAAAATATTGTTTTCTATCTCATCAGTTTATTCAATAATAGAAAGGGTTTTACAGTGCACGCCTCAGATGGGCAGCCTGTGATTCATTTATGACGTCATAATTGCGAAATCTTTATGATTCATGTGCGAGGATAGTTTTCGCACGATTAATTTTACTTTCAAAACGGTTCTATGCTCAGCTGCATTAATGTTGTCGAGTTACTTAGAAAAAGACGCTAATAATATGTCGGAGAGCATCAAGTAAATGAATTAACTAATTATTTTGTGCATACAAAAATGAGCTTTTCTCGCGTTATTGAGTATGCATATATTTTAATATTATGTGCAGTAGTGTTCTATCATTCTTTCATTGCAGATTGTTATTTGTAATATTATACAGTTAAAAATCCAAGATATCGCATTTCGTCGACATTTTTGTTTCAATTATTAATTTGTGTGTATGTATTTATGGATATATTACTGGTACAGGGTGTACCAACTTGACCATCTTGAATATCTCGCTTAGTGTTAGTAATAGAAAAAACGTTATAGGATAATATTAACCTAACCGAAGGGGCAATATAATGATTCGGAGATAACTTTTTTCAAGATCATTTTTTCTAGATATCAAGGTCATCCACTTTTTTTAATGGAACTATTTTTTTTTATAGGAGAGTTGAAGACCTCTTCAATGACATATTGTACAATGACCTTCGTGTGACCTTGGATATGAAAAATCCAAAAGGCATTACAGATATTATCAGTGATTAATTTACTACACTAACAGTAGTAAACGAAATCAAAAGCTTATCAGCGTTTATAAATTAAAATTATTCATCATTGAGGATAAGAAAAACTTATTTACCAACATTCAATACATTCCATTCATCAGTGCGGTCGGCGCTACCGGCGCGATAGACGCAGTCATAAATAAATATAAAACCATGGCTGTTGGACAGGAAAAGAGATTTTACTTTACATCATATGTTCCAATATTAGCAATGAAACTATTAGCAGAGCAGGAGAATCATTTATTTTCCGTATACAACAATGTATTGATAACAATGGTCATCATTTCGAACATTTATTGAAATAGAGTAGTTCAATCAAATCAATCAGTGTAGTAAATTAATCACTAATAATACCTGTAATGCTTTTTGAATTTTTCATAGTCAAGGTCACACGAAGGTCATTGTATAATATGTCATGGAAGAGGTCTTCACCCCTATTATTATATCGTGATAAAAAAAATATATAGTTCCATTTAAAAAAAAGTTGATGACCTTGATATCTAGAAAAAAATGACCTTGAAAGAAGTTATCTCCGAATCATTATATTGCCCCTTCGGTTAGGTAAATATTGTCCTATAACGTTTTTTTCTATTACTAACACTAAGCGAGATATTCAAGGTGGTCAAGTTAGCTGAGACACTCCGTATATACGTATATGAATGTATACATGTATATATACTTATATACTTGTATGTATATATGTACATATATCTACAGGGTGTCCCACGTAACACGTCTTTCAGGTACTTGCTATAATCTGAAAAAAAGATAAGTTTTAGATTGGCTATATATTGTAATCAAAAAAAGTTCGAAAAACTTTTTTCGATAATTTTTAACGTTATCACCTTCATTTTTGTTAAATGACATTTTCTGTTTTTGACTTAACAGTGCCTTCTAGGTCATCCCAAGGTCATGGTATGCTACGTCGTTGAAGTCGTCTTAATGCGGACTATAATGCTGTTAAGTCAAAAATACAAAATGTCATTTTAGAAAAATAAATACAATGACCTTGAAAATTATCGAGAAAAGTGTTTCGAACTTCTTTTATTTTTAATATATAGCCAATCGAAAACTGATTAACTTTCATTGGAAATATTTTTTTTGTCAGATTATCACAACTACTTAAAAAATTGTGAAATATATGTGGGATTCTGCACCTTGCGAATATTTTGAAGCAAGGGAGCCCCTGATGAATGTATAAAAAACGATTTGCAGGAACAAATGAAATATATTTACGAGGTGTTTTACAGGATGCGCTTTGTATTGGTGGAAGGCGACGACTGCCTCTTCGGTCGGGTCTCCTTCTTAAATACTACCTCCTCTGTTTACATTAACAGTCCCCTGGACCCTAACGCACACGCACACCCACGCACACGCGTCACGCAGTCACTCACACCAACTCATTCGTTCATTCCCCACATATATATACAGGGTGTCCCAAAACACCTTCGATTCCCGAAAATGGGAGGTTCCTGAGGTCATTTGAAATGACATTTTCCGTTTGCAAAATGTCCGCTGGGGCTTCGTATGGGAGTTATTAACGAAAAACACGGATCAATCAGAGCGCGACCTAGACGCGTACCGTCTGACACGCCGGCTGTTTCTACTGCCACCAGCGTAGCGGTCCGTCGCGACGAAGAAATGAACAAGAGAAGCAGAGCAGAAATTGATTGAATTAATTATTGTAAAAACTCACATAATTCAGCTGTAACTCCATTTGTTATTTCGAAATGAGGGTAGCAGGGCTTCTCGGTGACGAACTGCACAGCTGATCTCAGGTATACGGCAGTGCCGCGCGGTAAGGGACGTACGGCCAGGTCAACGAACTGCACAGCTGTTCCGAACCTACACTTTCATTGTTCAAATGATAAATAAATCGTACGTTTCCTTCACACAGATGCCATGAAATTTTTCCACACTCGCGATGACTGTTCACATTTGTCAACAAATAGTTATGCACTGTGACGTGGCAAGTTTTGTCTACGTCCTTCCGAACCTGAAAAGAGAGGCTGGGCCGCCCTCTGGCAGTGCCGATGCGAAACGGCCGACTGCGAGTGCTCTCCCTGGGAAATCCGAATCTCAGTGGACGAGATTTAACGGGTTTTAAACGTCGCGCCACTTTGAGCGACGCGAACCTTTCAGAACCGAAATCGGGCTCCGGGGGAGCCCGGCCCCCATTTCTCACCGAAAAAAGGCGCTTCCGAAACTGGCTCCGGAACCAACTTCGTGTCGAGACAACAAGAGGAGGACCGAACCCGGAGACATCGACGAGGAAAACGTGGACAAGAGACGAACATCTTCTCGACCTCGTCGCTGCCTCGCCTGGAAAGAATATGTCCACGGCCGAAACGGTCAAGCCCTCTCTCCTCACGAAATGCCGTTGCGACAACTTGGAGCCGACATGTGATCTTTTGCTGCTTTAGCCGGGTTACCCCGAGCTGCTGCCGTACCTGGAACTATCTGTTCATACCGGCATACTGGCAATAGTGGCTGGTGGACTGCCCTTTTTATCGAGATCACTGCACAAGGGATTACAGCACGTAGATGGTTTTGTGTGCTTGGAAAAACCCCTCGTTCACCAGTTAAGGATCATCACAAGCGTAGACCGGTCCGATACATTGTATCGGGAACAACTCAGCCGCTCCGTCGAATTACGGATACTACCACCGATGCATATAGCAATGGCCGCGGCAGTGGTAGATCCACTGCGCACTAGCCACACTGTATCCATCGGTGGTTCACTAGCGACAAAATGGAGCGTTTCCAGCGGGGGCCACGAGGAGGCGGAGTTGCCAGCTCAGCAATAGAGCTCCGATCGCTAACAGGCTTCGGCAACGGTAAGGTAACCGTTTTTGGGCCTACTACACCCTACGATCACCATACTCAGATGTTGAGGTATTGCCTGCGTGTGATCGTCAGGGTGGAGTTATAAATAACTCATGGTTTCTTACTCTTTACCTTGTCATGTTCTGTGCCAAAGTCTATCCTACTAAGGCACATTTCTAAAGCGTATTTATATGCTGGACAACTTGTGTCTCTTAGCCCATAATTGGCTGATCTAACTGCTCTCTTGCAATTTATGCAAGTAGGTGTCTCTGATTTCTTCGGGCATTCACTAAATGTGTGCCAGTCCTTACCGCAGTGTCCGCACGTGTCGGTTTTCGCTATACAATATTTCGAGACGTGCCCAAATGACTGGCATTTGTAGCATCGATTCGCAGTGATATAGTCCTTTAGACCGGTTCCTGCTCAACAGGAGCTAAGGAGTCTTCGGGGATACCTCTGCTACCCAATTGGTAACTTCGTTATTTTTCCTCCCTGTTTTGAAGAGGAGTGTGAAAGTGTGATGGTTTGTGTTAATATTATTAAAACTGATTTGAGGTTGCAAGTGTGTTTGGATACTGGTGGTGCCCACATTGAACCTAGAAGACAGGCACAGTTATTAAGACTAATTCGAGAAAATGGCAGTGTGCTGTGGATCCGCCGAAGGAATAGAAGACCCTGAAAAATTGTAAGTCTACTTCACGTTAGTATTTTATAATGTAGGATTAGTATTTTTATGTATAACAATAGATACAAGGTCTTCTTTCATATTTTGCAATTTTTAATTTATTATCTGAATGGGTAGGGAAACAGACGATGACTTGGTACGGGCCTAGCCACGAATGTCTCTTTAAATTCCGTTTGTTTCGAGCCACGGACACGATCATGTTCTGTCTCGTCGACACGGTCGGGTGAACTGTAGTAGTAGGCTTTTGTCTATACGTATAACGCCACACAATCAAATTTTGCAAAAACTTTAACAGCTTATATCTCAATAACTATTTGTTTGCGGCATATGGCTCCTTTCAGACTTTTTCTCTTCTCGATGAGTAGAAGGTATTGACGTAAAAAAAACTTTAACAACAATTTTGCGGCAAGTTTCTCTTGCAAATGTCCACCGATCCAGAGGTGTAGATTCACACCTAGGACGGATGACCATTAGTTTTCTTACACCCTGTACTTGCATGTATTCTTTCCTGAAGTCGACTTTTGTCCGGTTTTTCGGTGGTAATATCCTACTTTTTTCAAGTTGGCTTATCGCTTGTCGACTCTAATTGCCAGCAATTTGGCGAAATGTTGTCACGATTCAATAGTAAAATTCTCCTCGAGATCACGGAGAAGTGGGGAGTAGCAAGGTGTCGGAAACAGCTATATAAACGCAATGTCGATAGCGAGAAATCCAACAAACTGGTAGACCGTGCAACAACACAAACCACAATTGTTATTCGCTAGTCAAATATAGAACTTTGGATATTTCCAATTCTGAGAGGGTCTCAAAGTACGACGAAATCGACATGTGGAAATCAACAAAATTCGTACGGCCGGTCGTTTTGGTGGCCGTGTTTATCGGCTGCCTTTCGGTAACCATGTCATACATCATCGATGTGCCGCCAATACTGTGCCCTCCAGGACAGTTGAGAGACCACACTGGAAAGTGCACAGATATTTTTTAATTGTCTATTACTCTTGTTTCTCTGATGAAGCCAAGTACCTTATGTATTTTTACCATTATTGAAGATTTATTTGAGGTTGACTTTCAACTTGTATTTAGCTTAATAAAGCTTAATAAAAACTTGAGTTAAAAAAAATATTGCGTTACTATCAATCCCACGCTATATTAATAACTAATTGTTTTACTAACACTACAACTACACACTAGTCAAAATGATTGGACAGGTGTAGTATAATGAATTTTATAACGAACGAGGTTACGTCAGGGGCGCCTGGGCGTCTCGGTACTATCCTGGTCAATAGAAGAATCGCGCTGTGGCCGAAACTTCGAGAAGGTCGCATGGTCGAGAACCTTCTTGAAGCCTAGTAACGCGTTGTTGAGAGGATTAGCAACGAGGTAGTATACATATCGGTAACGGTGGCGGCGTCTTCTTGCCCTGGCCGGGTGGGGACCTTCGGGTCACCCGAACCGAGCGGGGCACGAAGATACCGGGGGCCAGGGTGGACCGAGCTAGGGCTCGGGAAGCCCATTTCGATGGTCCCAGGGATGGGGACACAGAGCGGGTCCCTCCGCTCGGGGTCTTATACATTAGGTATGGGGGAGGGGCTAATCGCCCTCCTCCGGGTTGCATGTTAGCTGGGAGGTGTCCTGTTGAGTACTCGCGTGATCCAGGCACTTCCCCTTTAGCTTAGGTGGGCGTGAGTTTTTAGTGGGTAGCCATCGAGAACGGGCGCCTCTTCTCGATGGTAGTCCCACTCCATAACCTCGGTTCCCCCAGGGAGCCGGGGTATGCGTAATGCATTTTCTCGCGATAAAAAAAAGTATAAATATCGGTAGAATATCGCGGAGCGATCACTTTTTGCTGCGCCTTTGGGAGAGGACGAGGTAAGACCACGGCCGCCCATAAGGTTTTGGGAGAGTACGAAGCTATGCTATCGGACGCCCAGCAGCTCAGGAGAGGACAGGGGTTGCACCTGGACGCCTCTCTGGATTCATGGGAGAGGACGGCCATGAAGGCCGGCCGCCCACCGAGAGGAGAGTACAGAGTAGCTTCCTGGCCGCCTGAAAATAGGACCACCTGGTTCCTCTGCACGTCTCGGAGAGGACGGCCATGAAGGCCGGACAGAGGAGTCCTGGTGAATCCGAATCGTCGTTAAACTAGGATCGCCTAGTCCCTCTGTACGTTTCGGAGAGGACGGCCGCCGATCGGGCAGAGGAGTCCTGGTGACTACGAATCGTCGCTGATTCCCAGAGGGAGAGTACGGTTGAAATAAACCGGACGCCCGATGGTGAAATCATTTTATATATCTCGTTGCCAACCTTTTTTTAGTAAAGTTTTGCTCTATCCTTTAAAATGAATATTCCTCGAGAACTATCCTTTGTATTTTCCTTGAAAGATATCCTTTTTGTAAAATAACAAAATACTTGGAAAACCCATCCTTTAAGAAAATCGAAAATACAGTGGTTGCATAATGTCACATAACTAGATAAAATTTTGGCATTACAATGATTCTGGTTTCTCGTCGACTAAACAACAGATCCGTGAAAGACACGCAGTGGTCTATAAGTATGTTTTTAACGAGAAAAAAATTAAAAATATATGTATGTAATGATATTTGGTCCCCTCAGGGTTTCAAATCCATTGCACCACCTCTCCCTTTACCAATCCTCAACTATCGCCTAATTTCCAATTTCAGCGGGACCTACTTTTTATTAAGGTGGGTTCCGAACCACCTATTTTGCCAACAACACGTGAAACGCACCCAGAGGGTCACTTCCCGGCTTTTTACCGAGCGGTCACCCATCCTAGGTGCGGACCCCGTCCTACGCCGTTTAACTTCGGTGATCGAACGAGAACCGGTATTTTCAGCGAGGCAATGGTCGTTGACAAAATTAAAAATATATATTTAGAAGTTGAAAATTATTATATAATCTGATTGATTAATGTCTAACATTGTTTGTCTGTCTGTTTCTAACTGTCTGTTTGTCTGTCTGTCTGTTCGGTACAAATTTTGCAATTGATTTTAAACTAACTTCCCGATGAGCTAGAGACTAGAAATTTTAAACATAGCTCAGAACTGGATGACAATACAATATTTAAAAAATTTTTTTTAAAAAAGCCTATGCGTTTAGGATATATAAATTATTAATAAATCTAACCGTTATACCCCATCGCGTGGCGCTCAGTAGTACGTCACCGCGGTCAGCGTTCCCACTCTACTACGTGTTCCCACTCTGACTCACCCCACTACACTGACCCGTTTCGCACCGAAGGAGCTCAGTGTGCGTTCGAGCTCCGTGAGGTGTTTAAAAAAGTTACTATGTATTATTATACCATAATAATATTTGTTTACCTAGCGAAAGAACAGTTACACCGAAATTCTCCGTCGAACATTTATCTTTGACATTTTACGACGGCGTTTCGATATGATGTGTCGCAATACCGTCTGAAATTGACTACATGTCTCTGTTATAATCTCTTGAAAAAAAAATAATTTTTTAGAAAATACCACGTTTTTAAAACAGACTAAAAAGTATAAAATAATTTAAATAAAAATATATTTAAAAAATATATGAAGACTAAAAAGTATAAAATCATTTTTCCTAGTTCCGTACAGGTTCCTAACCCCATACAGATAGTCCTGAAAATTTGTGATTGTGAATTTTTAATAGCTATGAAAATACTTGTAAGATTTAAAACGAAAAACATGGGGCGCATGCAATGCATAGATATCTTTCGCCTCACGTTTTTCGTTTTAAATCTTACAAGTATTTTCATAGCTATTAAAAATTCACAATCACAAATTTTCAGGACTATCTGTATGGGGTTAGGAACCTGTACGGAACTAGGAAAATTTTTTTTATACTTTTTAGTCCGTTTTTTAAACATATTTTTTAAACATACTTTTTTTCAAGCTGGTTTATCGCTTGTCGGCTCTAATCGACAGCGATTTGGCGAAGTGTTGTCACGTTTCAATAGTAAAATTTATACCTCGAGATTACGGATTAGTGGGGAGTAGCAAGGTGACGGAAAACTGTTTTATAAACGCAATGTTGGTAGCGAGAAATCCAACAAACTGGTAGACCGTGCAACAACACGAGCCACAACTGTTATTCGCTAGTCAAACATCGAACTTTGGATATTTCCAACTCTGAGAAAGTCTCAAAGTATACAACACCTTACTAAAATAATTCGTCACACCGAACGAAAGCTTGCACTTCATCAGTGTACCGAAGAATAAGAGTTACCAGCGGAAGTATCCCGTCAATTTGCGAATCGATTGCATCTAAATCGACGAAATCGACATGTGGAATTCAACGAAATTTGCACGGCCGGTAGTTTTGCTGGCCATTCTTATCAGCTGCTTTTCGGTAGCCTTATCGAGTCCCGTGGCGAACATATTCGAGTCGTTGTGGATCATCAGGGTTCCGTGCAGACCAGGGTACAGGAGAGTGGCGGGAATTTGCAGAAAGATTTCATGAATATTCAGTGAAGCAATGTATTTTTTCGTTATTGAAGCTTTCTTTGGGGTAGGCGTCCAACTTGTATTTAGTTCGAAGGGCATTGTATTTTTGACAGGCTTCAGTAATTCAGCTTAATAAATACGTTAGATTAAAATAAATATTGCGTTTTTTTAACTCTCTGGCATGGCGTACTAGTAACTAACCATAGTTTATTATTAGTTTTTGCAAATCGAAAATACCGTGGTTGAATAATGTCACATAACTGGGTAACATTTTGGCATAACAATTTTTCTTGTTTCTCACCGACTAAATAGCAATTTCGGGAAAGACGCACAGTGGTCGATAAGTGTGTAATAATTGTGTGAGAATGAGAAAGAAACATAATGAGTGAGAGACAAAATGTATAAAGTGAATTACGAAATGAGTGTGCATGAATGAGTGTGCAATGGATAAAAGAGGAATGTTTTTTGTTTAAAAGATTTGCCAGTCGTTATTTACATGTCGAAGAGTGAACATCGTTTGTATTCGTTGTTATATTAAATGTTATTATTTACAAATCGATCCACCGATCCAATCGATCCAACTAACTTATAAATACGTCACCGTCTTATACTCTAGCACTCTAGCTTAATAGTTGGACCCAATGCAATGATAAAACCACAATAGAAGACGAAAGTTGATGAGATACAGTTTTAAACTACGTACACGAGTGTGACCTAACCAACAAATGTAAGATGAAGAACCATTATACACACTTTACATACATACTTCATAGATACTATTTACACCGTACAAATACACGCGGTATATACATTTGTAGCTTCCAAATCACAGTAAAAATGAAGTGTACAGAACATTCAGTTCTTGCTAATACTCCTAAATTCATGAAATATCGGCAACATTGGGCACAACACCGAAATGGTACGAGGGCTAGTGGACGTTTATTACATTTTGATTTACTTATATAGCTATATATGCATTACTAGATCGAAATGTAATAAAAAAGCTAAAAAATGTGCACATTATATCGAAATATAACAAGAAAACGTTAAAGTAAAAATACGTAAAATGTACCATTATTAAATTGTCCGTTACCGATGCATATAGAATAAGTAATTTTTTTGATAAGTAAAGGAGGCTTTACTGTTGTCATATTAAGCAGGTTGGCGATGATCCATTTTTACAATTAATTGAAGATATTAAATATGTATATTCTGAAAATTAATGTAAAATTTATAGAAAATTTCAATTGTTAAACCAATTAAATAAATATCTACAATGGGAAGATTATGCAATGAGAATTAATTTGGATTAGGTTAACCCGAACAGTTTATTTTAAGAGCGAGCGGAAATAACATTAGTTTGAGTTAAATTAGGGTTGGGTTATGGTCTTGGTTAGGTCTGGATTAGTTTTGGTGAGGAATTTGTGCGCGAAACGAATTAATTGAATTAGTAATAGAGGTATGTGGTAGGCCTGCAGACAAGCTCGCATATGCGAGCCGAGCTCGAGGCGAGTCGAGTCGGGACTCGCATTTCAAGTCGAATCGAGTACTTGCACGAAGCGAGCTACTCCCATCGATGCGAGCTTAGTGGCACCAACAGGGTCTCCACCGCTAGTACGTTCGTACTAGATCTAGTACCTTTTATAAATTTTTAGTGTTCTAGTACGTTTACCAACAGATCTAGTACTTTCGTGGTGCTTCCGAATAATAATAACTCATATGCGGAATCTCTCGCAGGATGTATTGCTGAAAATAATCTGACACTTTTCGGATATTAAGTCACATATTAGTTATCATTTTCAGACTTTTCTGTTGCAAACTCTGGTTGTAAAAAATAAAAAATACTAAACAGGGTCGAAAAAATAAATATTTCATATAGAAATCGAAAAAACACAATCACATATTTAATTTAGTAATGGGATACTATCGTAAGTTTAATACTCAATTTTTTTTCAAATTCCCGAGTGTGGTGCGTCTAGTTGAAAAAAAATACAAGCCACTTTCTTCGCCGTTTTTCCAAAGTTAAACTTATTTTTTCAGAATCCTAAAAATATATTACGTAATATGTATTAAACATTCCTACGTTCAGAGAAACATTTTCCAGACTTTAGAACTTGCGTAGTGCAAACTACTAAAATA
>CM052218.1:14957130-14983697 GCA_028454225.1 Lasioglossum leucozonium | reverse complement strand
AGTCGGTAATTCAGAACCATGGACAGAAAAATGCATTGCTTGCAATGTCTGTACTGATCCTAAGTCTGTGCTTAGGATCAGTACAGACATTGCAAGCAATGCATTTTTCTGTCCACGGTACTGAATTACCGACTCTGTAGAAAATGCTCCTGTACAATAGCGGACCCTATTGAAATGGAGCGGTCAGCTAGTGAACTACATGGCGTTGCAACACAAACGGTGTGTGTCCGAGAATGCTAATTTTACAACGTTGTTCCGTATATCCGTAGTAAAAATGAAGTATACGGAATATTCAGTTCTTACTAATACGCTTAAATTCGCGAATTATCGGTAACAGTGAGCGCGACACCGAAATGATACGGGGGCTCTTAGAGCCCCCCGAAGCGTGGACAGAAAAGTCCATAAGGCGCAATGTCTGTACCGATCCTAAGTCTGTGTCCTAAGTCTGTGTCCTAAGTCTGTGTTTACCTCTTCCAGAAACTTACCGACGCGTATTAGCGCGAGCGATCGGTAAAATAGAAACCGGGGTGCGAAAGGTTCTCGAAGCGATCTACCTTATCGGTGAACCAACCACATTTCGTACGCAATACAGTTTGGAAGTATGGGTGGCAGGTAAGACAAATGCCGGTTGGGGTGGGAGGGTACGGAGAAGGGTGCACGGTCGTAAACACTTGTGCAAGAAGTACGTGGTACATAGTCTCGCGAGGACCCGTGTCGCGATTACGTCGTTCCGGGGTTCGAGCGTGATGTAGGGTGACCAGTCGGAGAGCGGAGCGGTCGTGTAATTTGAACATGAGGTTTCACGTGTCAGACATTGACAATTGTTTCTTCGCAGGTATTTCTGGATCGACTTATAACGATGTATTCGAATAATTATTTCTAGTCGCGCATCGGTCGACCGCGAATCGTATTTCTATCGGAGAAATTTAAAGTAAGAAAGAATAAAAGAAAGAAAGAAAATAACCCAAGAGCGAGACAGCAACTCGCGTGGCAGTGATTCGAATGTGCCGGTGAAAATAGTTTCCCTATGAAATGCGACGTCCTCTGATTCGCCATCTCTCCGAGGGTGGTGGCAGTACAGGTGACAATGCCGGCACCAGGAGGCAACAATCCATGAAGGAGGACGACCGTGGTGGTTACACCTGGAATTGTCGTGAATATGGGCATCACCTGTCATCCTGCGACCTTCTCAAGGTCCCCACGGCTCTCGCATGTAGGGAGCAACCCACGTCGCCGAAGCCACGAATCACGATCCACAGGTAGACCCCATTTCAATCTATGCTCCCGTGTGTTCTATGTGTTCTCTGTGTGCATGTGTGTGCACGTGTGTGTGTGTGTCAGTCGTGTCTCGCGCTCGGAGGGAAAGCTAGCTCCGTAATTGTCCGGGTCAGTGCATCCTTCGGGGGGCTCATTCCGAGTAACCCCGCGAGCGCACTGCTTTCGTCCAAGTTACACCTGAGAAATCCGCGGTTCGGGGGTGGATCATTTCTCACAATTTCTTCGCTAATTCGATCGAACACCGGATTCTATTTCTCTACGTGGAAACCGTGGGACGCCAGGACAATGAAACGATTTTTACTTTGCGTCCTGTTGAATGCTAAACTAAAGTTTAACGCAAATCCGGTTTATACGAAAAATGTATTTCAGGTATATAAATATTACATTGAAAAAGTCTATGTGACCAAGGATACCAATTGTTGTGTATCTCTATGCCTCAAACACGTAAATTAATCTGTGATCAGCAAACTGCTGATTTTGTGCATTTTTGGCAAAAATGAGTAGATGAAATACAAAGCATAAACTACGTTTCAAGAATTTGAAAACACTGTGGTATCATTTCCAACTCCTTAAAATTATCCTAATGATTTCTCAAAAAGAACTTAATGTCTATACAGCTCCAGTATTTGTATCAATCCAAACAATTTTTATTTTGTACAGAACTCCGGAGTCGTTGATCACCCAAGAACATAAAAATTTAATTTACAATAACTTTGCTGTTGGTCAACTGAAATGTTATAGAAGTTTTGAAAAGAAAGAGAAAGGGGGCACCGTGGAGCCCAGTTGCGACTTAAGGGGTAATTTATCATTTGTGTAAGCTTAACAATGAAGTTTCGAAAGTGTATCCAGAACATTCATGTTACTAAGATGATAATTAAATTGCGCATCTACGTGCAAAATAAAAAGTTTTTGCTTGAATTGCAAGATACAGGAGCTAAATAGAAATGTATATTTTTTCTTAATAATTTTAACATATTGAATACCGTCAGTCTTTAATCTTTGTGTATTATTTTATGTTGCACCTACTAATTTTTATCATAAGTGCATAAAATCCTGAATCTAATGATAATAAACATGTTGCTGTTAATTTAATATTGAACGATATTTTACTGGAATATACGTGTGCAATCATACATGTATAAAAAACACATGACGTATCCATAACGTCTTTGTACATCTAGGGGTTGATATAGTGTGCTTCATGGAAAAAGAGAATAAATTGTAATAAAAAATTAAAAAATATTTGTTAATGATTTGGGTTAAATAATTAGGTAATTAGAGTCATTGCAAATATAGTATATGAAATTTATAAAACAACTTTTCTGTGTTCCTAAAATGCGATTAATTTTTTTTTGTTTCATGCTCATTTTCTATATGATGATTTAGTTTTATTAATTAAAATGTATTCTTTAATTTTTACGATATTGTAATTGCAAGGTAAATATTTACAAAAATAGGATCACCCTGATTCTGACAACTTTTTAATATGTTGCCAACTCCACTCCTCCTTTGTTGCAAACAAACTCCAAACTAACAGAAAGTGATTGCCAATTTTATGAATAATTTCGATGGAATTACTGATTTTTATCAGAAACGAGTGTGGGCTAGATTGGAATGTTTTTGGGAGAGTGCAGATGAAGGGGAGGATTTATCACAATATTAAAAAATCATCAAATGGGGTGTTGTATTTGTAAACATTTACTTTATAATTGTTATACGATCGATGTATCGTAATAAGAAGTCATATACAGGAAATTGCAAAAAACTTGTTACATTCATTTCTAGAAAAAATTATTCGGCAATTCCAATTAATATAGAAAAATTGTTTTACCAATAAGGTGTATGTTTATCTCATAAACAAAAATATGACAAAAATGAGAAGGTGTAATGTAAGACAGTAAAAACGTTAGAAGAATTTAAAAATACTGTTAGATTATTTTCAACAAATTAAACATGTTACGAAAGAAAATAAATTTCTAGTTCACTCCAATTTGTCGTAATTCAGGTAGAAAATTTTAATTTTGCATAAAGATCCGTTGTCTAGTGAGAATGAACCTTTATCATCATTATACTATTAATTTTTTCAAAGTTATATAGCGAAACTTCATGTTCTTACTTTTTTTTCAAATGAAAAAAATCGTACATTATATTGTATCAACATTTTGAATACAAAAATTAATTCGATAGAAAATAAATAGAACATACAGTTAGGAAAGGTTATCGTGCCTCCAAATTCAGAGTAGAATATGCTAATGCATGCGTAAGTTCGTACACCGTGCAACATAATATATCGGAAGCTTGTGCAAACATCTTTTTACAATTCATCTTGGTTGGACCATGCATAACTCAGTGTCGAGTAAATTTTCTCTAACCTTGTGTAGAAGATTGATTATTGTAAAGGGATGTATGTACAAAGAAAAAATATGAAAAATTAGTGTCACAAACTGATATGATGTCTGTCAGACATCTAACACAATTGTATTTGTAAGCAAAATAAAAAGTTTTTGCTTGAATTGCAAGATACAGGAGCTAAATTGAAATGTATATCTTTTATTAATAATTTTAACATGTTGAAAACTGTCAAAGTTTTTTAATCTTTGTATTATTTTATGTCGCATCTACTAATTTTTATCATAAATGCATAAAATCCAATATTTATTAATATTGTAGAGAAAATGTAGATACTTTTTCTATAATATTTATACTCTGCAAATATTTTCTCGAGAAAAATATTTTTCCTATTTTGTTTTATTAAAAGTTGAACACTGTATTAGGAACAGTTGAACATGATTTTTATGTCAAATTGTGTCCATGTAGTAATAAATACTTCATTATGTGAAATGTATGTGGAATATGTTGAATATTAAAATAATTTGTTGATTGTACAGAATACAAAATTTTATATGTAAACAAAGGGAGCACTTATTAATTAAGCCACTAGGCAATACGAAGAGTATGAATTATAAAATTATTATGTTCAAGATAGATGGTAACTTTGAATATTATTTAAACAATTTTGCTACTAATATGTCATCAATAGATTATTAAACTAAACTCATAGGTCCCAACATGCGGTTCTATATGGAGGTGAGATAGGTATTACTTATAAATAGACTGCGGATGTTTATGCAATTTTCGATTTTTGTAGACTTTTCAGATAGTGCAATGAAATAAAATTCTATTTTCAACGGGAACAACCTTTGTAGATCTAAAACAAATAAAAATCGTACTAAATTCTATTGAATTTTATTCTAGCATTTTTTGAACATTTTTACAAGCCATAAATGCATAGACATCCGCAATCTACTCATAAATAATAAGTGATTGCTAAAAAAGTAAAAGTCGTACGTATGTACGTATTTAGATGTATTGTTAGAATGTATTCATACGGAAATTTATTTCTTATTCGTTTCTTAGTTTACACAAGAACATAAAACTTCGCTTGCATAAATAAAAATGGCGGTCTACTTTAACTTGCGGAACGTAACTGATACATAACAATAGTTACTTATTATGCAACATACAAGTCTCGTCGGCCTCCTTATCAGTCGTTGTATTTGTATCGTATTATCGTATGTTTTAGCATCCTCTTAGCATTCAGCATACGATTTCCACCTCCCCACTATCGAAGTGTATCCTCAAAGCTAAACATTTGGTTTTCCCACATTAAGCGTAGCTCCCTAATCACAGCGATTAAGTAAAATCCTATTTGCATATCTGCTTGTCCTTTGGACGAGACATTACCAGAGGATATTTTCGCAGCCATAGGATTTTCCAAAAGTTTCTTTATTATATAAGCTGAATTTTATTATAAATATACTGTTTCTATACAGGATGTTCATCCTAACGGTCGCGCCGATTTTTGAGGCGTGTAAGTCAATCTGACAAAAAAATATTTCCAACAAACACCAGTACTTGGATGGGAATAAAGTGCAATAATAAATATTCCGAAAAATTTTGTATTGAATACAAGCCTGTGGTTACCTTGACTTTTTTAAATAGCACTATGTATTTTGTAACTTCATATTGTTATAACTGATGAAAAAACGAATTCAGCGATCTATTAAAGAATGGTCTTTGGATGACCTTGTGTTCAGAAATTCACATTAAGTAAAAAAATAAGTTTCCCATGCGTTAATGAAACGTAAACGTAACTCATAAACAAAACAACAATATTTATGTCTTCTGAATTAGAGATTAAAGATGACAATCATATTAATTGTGCGTGCAATCCTTTAGTTATACTTACTATTGTTTTTCTTATTAATTTTTTCCTTGTTTAATGGAAAGGATACGAGGAATTTAATAAAATATCGCAATTATATGAACTGTTCAATTTTACATTAACTTCATACAGAGAATATTCTTATTCGAAATATTCTCCTATTCTTTTGACGTATAATAAAATATTATCTAATGTCAAAATTTTCCAGTATAAGGTCCATTTTCCAGATTCATTTAAATCTTTGCGTATCAATTTTCTTTTATACACACATACTGTGGATCCAAGAAGTATTTCATCACTAAATATTCGATTCTAGAAAAATTGCCAATATTTAAGCAGTAATAATTTCGTAAAAAATGACTACACGATCATAAAATTTGACTGATTTTAAAGCTGAAAGCCTATACTTTCAAAGTCCATCGTTCATTTTGTTCTAAGATCTTTTTTTCATGGCGTAGCGACCGAGAAACTGAAGTCGCGTTTCTTAGTGAAAATGTTACACATTCAAACGTTTGTGAAGACTTTGAAAAATTTTTTTTGTGACTGAAATCAACATAGATTTCAAGATTGAAGCTTCCTCTTTACAACAATTCCTTAACTGCAACAAAAATGGGGAAAATGTTCGGTCGTTATAGCCCGCTTGGTGTAACTTATACTAGTGTAAAGTTGACGGCACAGCTCTGATTCGAAGCTCGATGAAACGGCTAAAAAAAATCGTGCCTCAATTTTCAAGGTGTCATTGTAAATAGGAAGCTTCAATCTTGAAATCTATGTTGGTTTCAGTCACAAGAAAAATTTTTCAAAGTCTTCACAGACGTTTGAATGTATAACATTTTCAATAAGAAACGCACCTTCAGTTTCTTACTCGTTACGTCATGAAAAAAGATTTTGGAATGAAATGAACGATGGATTTTGAAAGTAGAGACATTCAGCTTTAAAATTTTATGATCGTGTGGTCATTTTTTACGAAATTATTACTGTTCAAATATTGGAAATTTTTCGAGAATCGGTTATTTAGTGTTGAAATACTTCTTGGACCCACTGTATATACAGTCACTCACATAATTGAGGACATGTACTTTATATCAGAATAATTAGCTTCTAAATGGATCGAACTACTAGCTCGCTGTCGAGCTGAATGATGGAAATTACTAGATGGTATCTAATGAGAATTATGAGAAAATTGCCTTTAGTCAGAATTACGAAAAAGAAAAATAGTAAAAGATGCTTCCTAAACATTTTTGATTTGTCTGTAACGAAAATTTCAAAAATGTGTTTTGTAGATTCATATAAATTATATACATGCTGAAAGTTTCATCGCAATTGGTTAATTGAATTACGAGTTATAAACGATTAAAAATGGTGGAAATCATCTAATGATAGAATAACTCGTAAACTAATTAACTAAGTCGTAAAAAGCAACTTTCACTATACTTTTCACGATTTGTGTTTTGGCTTGGCAGAGAAACTGAAGTCATATGGTCCATTTATAAAAAAGCTATTCCGATTTAAAGCGTGTGCCATAAATTATGTGAGTCATTCTATTTTTCAACCTACTTCTTCGAGATGAACGCCAGTTCTTTTATTGAATTTAATATAAATAGCTAATTATTAATACTTTAGATGGAATCCAATCCTGTCATTTGAAAGTTAATAATAATGATGAACATTTTGATGATCCAATTCTCTTTCTGTAATTTTTTTAACAATACTCCATTTTTTAATACAAAAAAAATTCTACACCTAATATATTGGAATCAATAGTAGTAACTAAGATGTTATTATTTCAACATTTAAATGTTTATGTATTTATTGATTTTGGTCAATATTATATTATAAGTTTAAAAAATATTTGGTAAATACTATATTATAAGTTTAAGAAATATTTGGTGAATATTATATTAAAAGTTTAAAAAATATTTGGTAAAGATTATATTATGTTTAAAAAATATTCGGCGAATTTGTCGATTAGGGTCTTCCCTCAGATATTAACTTTTTTAATCACTTTGTTTTGACCTAGAAGTAACAGGAAAAATAAAAACAAAGACTGTTGATGACCTTGAAAAAATATGAAGGTGAAACTATTTCATGCATTGCATTTACAGAGATTATTACGTAGGAGGATCTAAATGATATCCTTCGTAATAATATATCTGGCTGTGGAAGCATTTCCGCGAGATAATTACAATCTTTACTGAATGGAAATTAAGACGGCCTGGAAACCAGCATTGATCCGCAGACGCAAATATAAAAACGGGAATATTTACTGGAGTACATATTTTTGTGCATGGATTAAGTAATGCTCTATATCTCGTGACCCAAATCCGTTCAGGCCGCATTTCGCGAAGGTACATATCTTAAATGACGTTAAAACCTTCACGTACCTCTGATCGTGCGGCATCGGGGAAATGTTGATCTGATCGTAAAATTGTCGGAATCGTTTCTCGAGTATAATGTGTCTTTAGCGTATGTTCCCGTGATCGTACAGGGCCGCGAAAAGTTTGTTGCTCGTTGAAGCTCGCGACATGGTAAACAATTCTCGGCAGAGGAAATGGGTCACAGACCAAATGTACGGTGAAAACAGAACTTTTTGTTTCTGAGACGTACATGCACATACATACACGGAGGTGGAAATATGCATGCATTGTGTGTTGGACACGGCAGAGATCTCAAATAGAGCTACCATTCTGTTGGAAACGTTCGCAATTAGCATCGCCGAAATTGCAAATTTTTTAAACAACCGTGTACAACAAATGCAAGCATTAATGTTTGTAGTCGAATAAAGCTGCAAAAAGATGCTCGGCAATTATTGACAATAGGACATTCCTCATCGATTTCAATGACCTTGAAATACGTTGTTAAGGTCATTATTCTGAACAACTTTTTCCTATACATGTTAACCGCCGGACGAGCTTCGTTTGCGAGATATTCGCGGAAAATTGTTCGGATGACTATAGCAAACTTTTTTCGAGGACTCGTATATTTTTCGTATGACTGCGACGACTAATTATAACGGATAATTTTTAGAAAATTGCGAAAACTGTCAGCCGTTACTATATAGTGAGATGAGAATTAGTGCAAAAGGAACGCGGGATAGAGTTAGTGTCGGAGAAGGAGGTAGGTAGAGTAGAAGAGTGGAAGACAAAAAGTGAGATTAACTTGAACTAACTGTTAGGAGTGTACACGTGTCGTTCGAAAACGGAAGGGTAATGTATAGTAAAGAGAAAAAGGATAATAAGGTGATGATAGAGCAGGGGAAGTAGATGACAAGAAAGAGAATATTCCAATCGGGGAAAAGAAAAAGAGGGAAAACCGGCAGATAGCGAGCATAGTGCAAAGGGAAAATGATAGTTATAGAAAAATAACAGATACGTTAAAGGCGGGATCAGGGCAAGAATCAGATATAAGCGAGGAAAGTGATAAGGAAACAGAAAGAAAAAAGATCGACTGCAAGAAAACTCCGGAAAGAAAAGAAGGTGACGGGAGGGAGGAAGGAATTGTGAACATAAGGCAGAACATAAGAAATCATTGGATGGCATAGCGGATAGAATGGAGTATGTATTAAACGAAATAAATAAGGGAAGGGATGAGTTAGAAAGAAAAGCAGAATCACAAGTGAAAGAAGTAACAAGGAAAATAGACAAGCTGGAAATGATGTGGAAAGAGAAGGAAGAAGAATTATTTAAAAGAGTAGAAAAATTGACTAAATTTACATCCTCCTTAATCCTAAAAAAATCCCTCCCCCCGAACTTTATTAAATATTTTACTTTTTCTTGGAGTTGCCAAAGACCGTGTATAGGAAGAATTAGTTCATAATTATGACCTTGATAATGTATGTCAAGGTCATTGAAATCTCTAGGTTTGATCATGTTGAAGATCAGAAAAAGGACTCTGCCCAGAGACAACAGATTTCTTACCGGCGGTAACATATATAGGAAAAAGTTGTTCAGAATGATGCTTTTAATAAAATTCATCAAGGTCATTGAAATCGGTGAGGAATACTTTATCGTAAATAACTAGCAGATGTTCAATTTTTCTAGAAATTGATCTGAAAATATTAATATAATATCTGTAAGTTGCCTATTTATTGTCGTATTTTTAAATTGCGCAAGTCTGCGCAAGATATTTTTATGCAGCGCGCTTAGGGAAGCTTTAACAAATACTTCCATGCAAAATTCATCGTGACATCGCGTGACTCTGTTTTGTAATCGTCATTACAGAAAAAAAGACTGGAAAGTAGGTGTTTGGGAAGAGAAAATTTTAACAGCATGTTGCCTATTTATTGTTGTATTTTTAAATTGCGCAAGTCTGCGCAAGATATTTTTATGCAGCGCGCTTAGGGAAGCTTTAACAAATACTTCCATGCGAAATTCATCGTGACATCGCGTGACCTCTGCTTTGTAATCGTCATTACAGAAAAAAAGACTGGAAAGTAATTGTTTAGGGAGAGACAATCTTCAAAGTTGTAAAATATATATATAATGTTATAAGTTACACATACACATAACTGAAAGAACGCTCTTTAACGCTGTGTAGTTAGTTTTTCTGAAAATATTAGTCATAAAAAAGTATGATGAGGCAAACAACGTCAATTTCGGGAAGAAATGCAATCTATCTTAGACTCGCATTTTTGCTTGTTTTCAAACTGCTCTCGAACAATAATGGGTGACTTTTAGCAATTTATATTTATGTTACAACTTAGTTTGAACATTTAAGAAGCTATTGGCATAAATTTCATTAATTTTGGACGAAGTTGAAAAAGTGATTTTTGGGAACGTTTTCTTTCTTTCTCTCTTACCGCTTGAGCCCGGATTTCGTCCTTCTAAATGGCACGGGAAGGGGTTATTCAAAATATTGATTACATTTCTAAATAAGTTGGTATCTAATCAGTTACTAAACGAAGAAAAATAATGTAGAATGGAATTATTCTAGGTTAGAAGAAACGTTTAATTTTCAAGTTAAAATAGCTGTTTAAAAATAGTTGCAAAGGACTAAGTTAGTTTCCAAGGCGACCGTATGTCGAATGTTCCCAGACCGTTGTCATTTGCGGGAATTAAGTCTGTATACACGAGTCGGGGGATTAATTTCCGTGCGCAATCGGCCCCTATTTTAATAACCCTGATACTCGCAAGCTGTTATTAGAATTTGCCGAGCGTATCGTGATTTAATTAAAGTACGTGAACATTCGGTGGTAAGTGGTAACACGATATTAACTTTCTCTGTCGCGCAGTGCTCTCTTCCTCCCTCCCTGCAATTAGTTTCGCCGCTTTAAAAAGACAGAGAACACGAAGCGAAATACTGCAACACGTATTACTTTAGGTCTGGGTTTCCAATAACTGACCTGGTCGAGTCGAATTGCTTTGCACGAGCCAAAAATAAACTAGGAGAACAAAGAGAGGGGAAGTTAGGGAATTGTGGAATAGTCGCACTAATTTTACCTGTTATTCAACAAGTGTTTACATTGCTCTGCCTGTTCCAGCGAGCTTGTTGAATAAATATGAGTCGGGAAGAAGGCATTCAGTTTGGATCGTCGCTTCGGTGTTGACCATCCTTGCTTCTACAGAGAAAATTAGCCTTTAAATGCTTCAGCCATAAAGTCTTTTCTTCGAATCGTCGAAAAATAGGTGGAATTAATTCAGAAATGTTCATGTCATGAAATACGTTTAAACTATGCACGTCTTTTCAAAGCTGATATTCAATTGAGGTAGACTGAAAACAATTTTTGGAATGAAAAGGCTCTATTTGCAATATACTTTATTTACTTTAATACGTAAATTCGTATAGTATTTACAGTAATGTAAATCGTTTCATTTCAAATTCGGAAAAAATGGTATATGAAATTTTAATTTAATTCTTACTATCAAATCGTCCAGTGGTACGTAACGAGGCAAATAATAGAAAATTATATACAGGGTGTTTCCTACTTTCCCGGCAAGATTGTAGGAGCATGATCTACAAGTGAAAATAAGAAAAAAATGTTATATGAAGTTCGTTTATAAACGTTTTGCTACAATATTATAGGCAAATATTGAATGTAGCCTGAATAGTTAATTAATTCTTTAATTATTCAGCTTTAAATCTGCTGTTCCGCACCTATTCAGGCTACATTCTTTAGTTTATAAACAAATTTCATATGACATTCTTTTCTTATTTTCACTTGTAGATTATTCTCCTACAATCTTGCCGGAAAAGTAGGAAACACCCTGTATATTACTGTATAAGGAAAGGTGCTTCTGAAACATCCTCGTATCGACAAAAATGATCTAAAAACAGTTTTTCAAAGTTAATTCTCTTTTTAGATGGGATCCTCGGGACTAAATACCAATAAGTTGTCGATATAAAGTAGCCATTGGAGAATACTCAGACATGTAATAAATATAAATATTCTTTTTCTTCTGGGAAATTATGAACAGCAAATAAATCCTAATACTTCGTAGTGCAAAATCTTTTTGTTTTTCCTTGTAATTTTTTCGAGTCACGTCTAACAAACAAGATTTTTTTCGGTTAGTAAAACTGCTCGATGTTGTCCGAGTGTAAGTAATGTACTTTTCAATGAGATATTTCCGCTTTTAATGTCCACAATTGCACCCTTGCTTGAACCGCATATCTTCGTTAATGAAACTGCATTTTTGCCACTCTCGAGTTCCGTAATTGTTTCAGTACTGTCGGTACAGTTAAGATGACACGTGTGCGTGCCGGTCACATCATAATACCGTGAGAACAGTAACATTATTTAACAGATATTACGTAAAAAGTGGTTTACAATAATACTTCATTCCTCCTATATGTACAAGGAGTATTGTAAATTGTGATATAACCGGCTAGAGAATAATTCTACGTGTAAAAACAAATCGAATAAAACGAATAAAATTTTGTCCACATAATGCTTCGTTTTCAGAGCAAATCGTGTTTGAAAATTCGTCAGAGCCACGTGCAGTTATATTTATCGCATTAGATGTTATTCCTCTTTTTCCTCCTATTATTATGTGTATTTGTATTTGCTACCAATACAAAAATTTTATAAAATTGCACGATTTAACTAATTCACGCGAGAAATACATACATTATTGTTTTATACACTACGCACCGAAGCGTAAAAATAAATATTTTGATCATGCATTTAATTGATATATTAAAAAATATCTGCTACTAACACACAAATTTAATAAATAGTAATTCTTTTCGAAAGAATAAATTAAATATCAAGTTTTACTTCTCGCACTATAGAGGTGAAATCAGCCATCGAAAAAGATCAATATTTTCTTTTTCGTAAAATATCTCAAGCAAAACAAATGAGATTTTAAAAGAGTTGAAACGACAGTTGCATTGAATTATTGTGTCTACTAAACTGTATTCTTTTAAGTTCTTTTTACACAGTTTGGTAGACAGAATAATATCATGCAACTTTCGTTTCAACTTTTTTAAAATGTCGTTTGTTGTTCTTGAGATATTTCACGAGAAAGAAAATATTGAAATTTTTTAATGCGCAAAGTAGCACCAAAACATAAGACTGTATTAGATATAACTTAGTGCAATTGAGTGCAAAGATTCATAATTTTTTGAATTTACAATCAGTGGAACAGAGTGATAGGAAAATAAAAAGATATTGATAGCTTGTTTCATCAAAATAGCTAATTAAATACCATACTAATAATATATGCTGAATCCACCTTTTTATTATTTATTTATTGCTTTAAACCATACAAAGTTTATATAGCATATACATAATAAATTATACAATAAATGATTATGTCACGGTATGATTTAGTGTCTAACTTACAGTTTATATTAATTTTGATTTAGTACTAACCATTAACCGTTGCGAAATTCGATATCTTCAATTTTTTAAATTTTGTTTTCGTTTATGATATTTACTCGAGTTTATCAATTATTAAAAATGATATGCTGAAATACAATTATTGCAGATTTTTTCACACAATACTTCTCAATTACTTTTTAAACAAAAAAGAATTCATATTCACAACAATTTCGTTGAATGATGTTTAACAGTTGATTTCAGATAATGTAGTATAATTCTTGTTCTTCATCTAGCAGTTTAATCACTATTGGTTTTTATGTGGACTGATAAAAAGTTTTTTAAAATTTTTCCATAATAACCAATAGCAGGCGATACCATCGTACTACCACCATTCATCCGACGGCAACTTACAGGCACTGCCTCTTTTCTTAAATCATAAAAATAATAATTTCATCCATTAAGGACGTTCAAGCTGAAGTTCTTTTTTATTATTGAGGATTACGGTCTCCGATTTTTTCATTTAAAGAGCACGATCTCGAACAAAGTTTCAACGGGCTTCTTGATGTTTGTTAGTTAAAGGGGATCGTAGTTTCACTTCTTTCGTTTAAGTGTTGATTTTGTTGTAAAATACAGCACACATTTTTTTGTAATAGTCTTAACCCTCGTTTGTTATGCAATTTTCCTTGGATTTTCAAGCGATACGTACAATTATTCGTGTATCGCGTTCGCAAATGAAGTTTCCCAGCTGATTTCTTTTTATCATTTAACATGATTCGAAAAATTATTGATTTTAATAATTCATTCATTCATAGTGAATTTATATTTTTCATAACATGACCTTGAATGACTATATCGTTGAAATTGTTTCGAGAAGGGCACAATTATAGACAACAATGTTACATACTTTTAATATATCTCTGGTTTGTTTATGCATTGATATTTTATGGTTGCAGTGATTGAAACTACTTTGCGTTCATAATTTCATAGAAGAATCAAGAAATTTGTATTTATTGTATGTCTACATATACATCTATTTTCCAATGGCTATGCACTGACAACTACAAAATAGAATTTTATTTTGGTTTAAAGGAAACTAATAACATATACAGGGTGAGTCACCTGAGACAAGCCACCTGAATAACTTCTACATTTTTTGAGATAGATCATATTCCATGACCTTGAATGACCTTGAATTAGTTTGAATGACTATAACGTTCAAATTGTCTCGAGAAGAGGTACAGTGGCAGGTGTTCAAAAATATGCAGCTCCATTAAAAAAAAAGTTAAAAAAATGTTATGTACACCACGTAATGGGCCCCTCGAAACTAAACAATTTCCGTCTGTAATATTTTTTCTTATCTCAAAAAATACAGAAAATATTCGCTTATGTGCCTACCATGTATAACGTTATGGTTTCTATTTAACGTTTCATAATTTTATGATACTATAATTTTCTGACCAGAATAGCTAGAGACGATTCATTTTGGTTTTTAATGATTTTTTTAATCCGTTCCTATTCCTGTTTCAAAAAGCACCACTATTGTGGCTAAATAAAAAATCTTTACCTCTATTGAGTGCTAAACAATTGTTATATTGAAAATATGTTAATGGTTCCACCATTTTGTCTTGCATTTAATCATCCTCGAAAATGTATCGCCATTCTTTCGCTATACTGTTTTTTATTTTACTAATCGTCGTCAATATTTTTCTGTATTTGAACTTGTAAATTTTTCGTTTAACTTCGAGAGAACAGTGAACGAAGCTATAATGCATTATTGATGTAAATCACTAAGTTCGGGGAACTTTTTTCCACATGAAACTATAGTAACAACACCAGCTAATGGAAGCCCTACAAAACTTTCACAATCAACGATTAGCGTCTACACTTTAATATGAATAATGAAACGAGTGGAATAATATTAACCCTTCTTGATTGTTATAACGTATTTTTATCATATAATTGCTGTAGGATGCCAAAAACATAACGTACTAATTCGGTTTTGCAAAAGCACTTTAACTGCGAAAATAAAGCTTTTATGCTCGAGCCAGCGGCGGATCTATGTAGGCATGGGCTTTATGGACTGTAGCCCAGGACCCTGTTCAGTTAAAGGGATCCTATAAAACAATTTAAATTAAATACTTAACACATTGCGTACCGCATAGAAATCTTTAAGATGTACGCCTGGGACCGCACGTTACTTCGTTCGATATGGATAAGACAGTGTGTCGACATCTTAGGTCCGTAACAGATGTCGCGCGAAACACGAGAAAACTCGTGACCGGTACGCAATGTAAACAAAATTAATGATACAAAAATTTTGGGTACGTGAGTTAATTTGGGATAATTTATCCCCAAACAACGTGCGCCCAGAGCCTCAAAATTAACGGTTCGCCGCTGAGAATTTAAAAAACATTAATTAGCTACTCCTACCTCCGCGATTAATTTGGTCAGGTGGAAAAAAATTAATAGCTGCCTAAATTAACCTAAGCATTGCCTTCTATACTATAAATCATTTAAAGCTTCACCTCTCCGAGGATTAAGCTGTTCCTTTGTTCGTATAATTAGTTCCTAGCATTTTCAAAATGAATAAATGAGGATTCGAAATAAATAGTTATTTTTCGTTTAATAAAAATTCTTTTCAATCTCGTATGTATCGTTGAGGAAGAAAAGTCTCCCCTCAAATTTCAATGACCTTGAAGTATGTTGTCAAGGTCAGCGTTCTGAACGACATTTCTCTTTAAAGTTTTTGTTCATATATCAAATCATATTAGAAGAAATATTACCATTAGAAATTGATTTTATTAAGCATTTTCATAGAACAGGTATTTTAGAATCTTTACAATAAAAATTCTATGCGAAAAAGTTATTTTAGAACGTAGATTACGAAAGTTTTTATTAGTAAAATAAAAGCAAACGATGCACTGTGAACTATCTACGTGAATATCTCTATGTAAACATTGATAATAAATACACAACACTAATAGTAACATAATATCATTTGTAATACACTTAATTAAATATTATCTATTCAGTATTTATTTATTCAGTTAACCTAGGGTCCCAAAATTAGCGGTCCGCCGCTGACTCGTGCATCGTATATATTTGATCATTGATAACTATGATTGACAATACCGTTTCAAATTCCGAATGCTGTCATATATTAAAACTGTGATAAAAATGGTATCCTGTACATTTCTCAATTCCCTTGACGTTATATTGATTTTAGTTGTAGAGAAACGCTGGTTATCCGGAATATTGATTATCGAATCTACTGACTATCGATCTTTGGATTATCCGGACGTCGATTCCCTTGGCTTTTCCTTATTTAGACATGTAATCAGAACTTTCTGATATGGAATTTTGTGGAATGAAACCGTCCAAGTAATCGAACAGACTTAATGTTTGTTTGTGACGTACGACATGACTATTAACAAATTCTAATCAATTTTAATACAACAACTTAGAGATCTAAGTCAAGTTATATTACAGACTCTAAATTTATTTTTAAATCTAATCCATTTGTTAGAAACTCTTAGACAATAATTGATTAAAAAGTAAATAAAATACAGTAGAACATCGGTGGTTTGGAAAATCGAATTGTTCGGATAACACTGTCCAACAGCCAAAAAATTTTTCGGTTCTCACTATGGAATTATTATAGAGTTTTTTTGCGCTAATTCCGAAACCGTCCTCAATTTTTCTCCTAGACGCACAGTTTTTGAGAAATTTGAGTTTGAAAAAAAGATATATTTTTCAACTTTGAACAAATATTGTGATGTTATTATAAAAGATATTGAATTGATATTTACAGCAAAAGATTCCTTAGACTTTCCCGAATGCAGTGATATCCCATATTAATATATTATGATTGTTTAAACATGTTTAAACGATCCTTAAAGACGGAGAGACACCATTTTTGCACCAATTTTTGACGATATTTTTGAATTTATCTCAAAAAATAAGGGTCCAGCGGAAAATCGGACTATACCACACGATAGAGCAGACTTTTATCTTGAGAAACCCCCTTTGAAGTTTGAAACGTCGACGTTTTTACCGAACCAGAAAGCAAAATATCTTCCCCCGACATGAGCTGCCGCCAGTGGTGCTCTTCCTCTAGCGCGGTCGTTCGACGGAATACAACGCGGCGCGGCGTAACAGCGATGCAGGCGTGCAATTATGTTAGCTTATTTAAATGTTTATTTATTATTGTTATTTGTTATTTTTATTACTTTATTCCCATTCTATTAACATATTTATTCTTTATTTATTATTTTATAGTAAGATAGGAAACATACCAAAAACTTCTTTCTTCTTGACTGACGTTTGTAACATGTTTCTGCTGCTGTTATTAAATTCCAACAATAGTCTGCAAGCATGGTTGTACTATCTTTTCCCAAATATCTTGTCACCATGTGTGGTGAAATAATTGCTAAGAAAACGCGACGATATATAACGGAAAAAATAAAAATATGTAAATAATAAATATAATAAAATAAAAATAAACATCAAGACATTTTGGTTTTGGAGACAAGATACTTTGGGAAAGATAGTAGTAAAGCGAGGTATGGATGTACATGGAATAGTAATGCATAGTGGATCCAAGAAGTATTTCAACACTAAATACCCGATTCTCGAAAAATTGCCAATATTTAAACAGTAATAATTTCGTAAAAAATGACCACACGATCATAAAATTGTACTCACCTTAAAGCTGAAAGCCTTTACTTTCAAAATACATCGTTCATTTTATTCCAAAATCTTTTTTCATGACGTAACGAGTAAGAAACTGAAGGCGTGTTTCTTATTGAAAATGTTACGCATTCAAACGTCTGTGAAGACTTTGAAAAATTTTTATTGAGAAAATGCACGCAGTTGCACGCTTACGAAGACGTCACGGGGCGATCAGACGAAAAAACAGGATTCGAGAAGGACCGCTGTAAGGCTAGAATTTATGGCAATCACATGTTTCGGTTTTCCTGCAGACTGGTACGTAGAGTCGATGGGTAACTCTTCGATAACGTCGTCTGTCTTTTTACCCAGCACCAGGTAGAAATGTCAGGTCCACGTGGCGTTTCTATTGTCCTATCTGAAAGAAGGACGGACGACGGTTTCGAACAGTTGCCCATCGACTCTGCGTACCAATCTGCAGGCAGAACGAAACATGTGATTGCCATAAATTCCGGTCTTACAACGGTCCTTCAAGAATCCTGTTTTTCGTCAGATCACGTCGTTTTCGTAAGCGTGCAACTGCGTGCATTTTCGACACGCGTAATGCCCTCCCTAAACTTTTCAGAAAAATCTTCCATTCTTTTTAAGACTTGAAATTACATTCAGAAACCTTGACTAAATGTTTTCGTTCTTCGTAGTAAATTTGCATTGAACGGAATTGTGCCTACAAAAAAACGGATTTTATGTCGAAAATTTGATGTGACTTTATTACGAAATCGTTTGCGTTCATTTAGTCAAGGTTTCTGAATTGAATGTAATTTTGAGTTAATAATAAACACAAGTTATTATCACCCATTCAAGCAGATTGTCATGTTTTGTTGAAATTTTCATTTCTTCGCCTTCAAGGTCATCCCAAGGCCATGGTATACTAGGTCGTTGAATTCGTCTTGACACGGGCTATGATACTGTTAAGTCAAAAGTACAAAGTGCCATTTTAAAAAATGAAGGTGACCTTGACAATACTAAAAAAAAATGTTTTTCGTACTTTTTTTATTGCAATATATAGCCAATCGAAAACTGATCAACTTTTGTTGAAAATATTTTTTGTCGGATTATCGCATCTACTTAAAACATTCTTCAATAGCTGTACATCAACAAAACCAAAGTAGCATTTTATTTCGGTTTAAAGGAAATTAATAACATACATATTTAGTAGACTCTGTTCAAAATCATTATCACGTGTCTGACACGATATTGTAAGCCAAGGGATTAATATTCATACTCATAACTAATCACTAGACTGCGAATTTTTATGCAAAATGAAAGTTGGCTGCTGTTATTGCGAAGGATAGGAGTCAAAAAGATATTTGATTTTTACTTTAATCGTTTGACCAACAAAAAAATAATATATTAGTGTTTTTAAATTATTCTAATCTCTCTACCGTTTTAAAATGCACGAGTCGCCAATCTGAAACGCAGGTACACGGCATCCTTTTCCAGCTCATTTTGAACTTGAACACAATTTTCAATTCCCCATTCTTCTGAAGGTCATATTTTGAAGGGAAAACTTCAGGGAATATGACCATATTTTTTTCAAAATTTAAATCACTTTGACTCATCAACGAAAAGAACGCAAAAACAGAATTTGTTTACATTTTTCGACATTGTACAGTTAACGCTCGACATTGAAAATATTATTTTATAACAGCCCAATCCTTTCTGAATAAAACAAAAAAAAGTAGTTCAATCGGACAAACAGTTCTTGAGATAAAAATTCGTAAGTGAAGCCCGTTATTGCTGAAATGGACAAAAATTGCAAACTTCGCAGGCTTGTAATTTCTAAACAAATTATAAACGGGCAAAATGACGACTTAACCCACCTCCCCTCCTTTTTTTGTTTAAAGGCGGTGGGGAAGTTCATTGGATGTTGGGGGTACCCCCTCCCCCTAATTTCACATAAACTACAACATATTTCATTTAGAACAAAATCGACGATGGCGACGTAAAAATGTGATCGATTTGGCATAGAATGACCCACAATGTAGTAAATAACTGTGGACAAGTTACAAATTCTGTTGATGACTGCATATAAGCATATAGTTAGTATTTTTATTTTTTTCTAAAAATTTCCAAATATTTTCGTCGTGTTTGTTTATCTTTACTGTTGTTATTTATGAGTGTTACGGTTAGACACCTTTTGGGTGATAACCCTTTTGGCCCTTCCGGATTGTTATGTGTCGGAATAATTAGAGATATTGATTCCATCAAGGGTTTCGGATGACGAGTTATCGAAACCCCGTTAGTAATAAATTACAAAACAAAGAACCACACATGGCCCCCACCTCTGTAGGACCGATTTTGGGGATATATGTGTAAGGGACCTAGGCCCTCCTCAAAATCGGGTGACATACGCGTTCTTAAGTTAGTAGGCCTTCGTCCGCGACACAGTAAAGTCGTAGCAAGATCGGGCTAGTCCTTATCGGAGCAACTAGAAAGCGAAATTAAAGTAGGTAATTGTGCATAATAGGGGTACTCCCCACCGATTTCGATGATTTTTGAATATGTTGTAAAACTCAATATTCTGAACAACTTTTTCCTTACATGTTATCGTCGCTCAACCTTAGTTTTTGAGATATTTGCGAAAAACTGCAGTTACTACTACATTGAATTTTGCCTATACGTGCACGTCCGTGCTGTCCGTATGCGTCAGCATGATGCGACCGCTCGTCAACTGTTTCACTACGATTATCGAACAATCTATATACCGCGTGAACTTTTTAAAATATATGATGATGAAGAATTCGGGATAAACTTCCGAATAGCCCATACCTTCGATTTTTTTATACTCTGGATTCTTACGTAAGAATTAGTACATATTACGACGACGGCTAACGACTGTGGATAACCCGAAAAGTTTATTTTAAGAACGAGCGGAAATGACATTACTTTGAGTTAGGTTTGGCTTAATAATTCTCCACAATTTATTATTAAACTAACTCCACTTCCAGATTAACAACAACTTCAGTTATCTAGCCAAACCTAACTCAAACAAATGTCATTGTCGCACGCTCTTAAACTTTTCGGGTTATCCACAGTCGTTAGCCGTCGTAGTAATATGTACTAATTCTTACGTAAGAATCCAGAGTATAAAAAAATCGCTTTTCGGAAGTTTATCCCTAATTCTTCATCATCATATATTTTAAAAAGTTGACGCGGTATATTGTAGATCGTTCGACAATCCTAGTGAAATAGTTGACGAGCGGTCGCATCATGCTGACGCATACGCACAGCTCGGACGTGCACGTATAAGCAAACTTCAATGTAGTAGTAGCTGCAGTTTTTCGCAAATATCTCAAAAACTAAGGCTGAGCGACGATTACATGTAAGGAAAAAGTTGTTCAGAATATTGGGTTTTACAACATATTCAAAAATCATCGAGATCGGTGGGGGGGTACCCCTATTATGCACAATTACCTTAAAGTACGTAAGTTACAAAGATCGCGGTTAGAACACCCCCGCATTACTCGGTGCGTGAAAACTGAGAAGGTAATAGATCCGCGACATAATTACACGGAACATATGTACACCAAGTTTGATTAAGAATATAACATTACTTCATTCCTAATACTAGAGTATGGCATTTCTCTCAATCCATCTCGAACCCCCAGATGTTGGTATTCCGCGACGATACATCTCTGCCGCTCGAGGCGTATCAACCCATACGAGTCGGATCGAAAACCCACAACCCCCTTATTCCATAGTGGCTACCTGGTGATGAGATAGGCACCGGCCAATCCGCTAATCTTGCCAAACCTATAGTGGCTCCCCGATGATGCAATAGACATCGGCCAGTCCACTTTTTCCAAAAGACAGCGGCTCCCCGGTGATGAAATAAACATGTTAAAGTAAAACATTTAGAAAAAGAAAAACTCAGAATTGTTACAGTGTTGTAGAATTGTTGCGATGTCGCAAAGTCGTTCGATTCACTGGGTCGAGGGTGACGATCGACGGAGGAATGACGATCGGAAAAAAGGACGATCGGCATGAGACGCGAGTGGGTAGGACTAGTGATGGGCATTATCGACTAATTACTATTTAGTTACTACATACTATCGAATATTTAGTCGATAGTTTTTAGTCGACCGAAATTTTGTTTTAGTAGTTACGTCTAGATTGCGGGCTATAGTCAATGCCTATGTATAGGTCAGTATAGGTCTCATCACATCCACGGTATACTAATTCTAGCTGTACAAAAATAATCTTATTAGAAAGGTTTCTTAAGAGAAAATATCTTATTAGACATACTGCACAATGAATGATTCTAACAATTATATCTCGTTATTTCCATTTTTTACCCATTAATGACTATTATATATATAATAATAAATAAATAAATGGTAATAATAATAAATGGTAATAATAAAGAAATAAATGGTAGGATAGTAAAGATATAGTAAATCTCATGATTGAATTGATAGCTCCACCCGTGCTCCACCCGCTCTACTACTGCATAAATCAGTCGATAATTCAGTCGACTGAAATAGTAACCACCACCACAGCAGAATTCATTCGATAGTTTAGTAACCCCCACCATAGCAAAATTCCTTCGATAGTTTAGTAACCCCCACCACAGCAAAATTCATTCGATAGTTTAGTAACCCCCACCAAGACAAAATTCATTAAATAGTTTAGTAACCCTCACCACGGCTAAATTTATTCGATAGTTTAGTTACTGGTTACTGCCGTTACTGGTTTATTCTTCTCTCTATAAATACATAAAGATGGTGCTGTAAACAGTTGACTGAAAATAGTAACCCCCACCACTGCAAAATTCATTCGATAGTTTGGTAAAACTAGTCGAATGAAAATAGTAACAGCTACTATCGAATTATTCGATAGTTTTTAGTCGATAATGCCCATCACTAGGTTGGACGTGGTTTGTACGTCGCCCCGAAGTTCAGTTCGATGTAAGATTCGGTATCGGCAGGACACTCCTGGTTCAATTTTATATCACGCTTTAATAAAGATTAAGTTGTTATAAAGGGACTTATTTCACTGAGTTGTAAGTTTATTAAGAGGAACTCCACTCCAATCATATCCTTTAACAAAACACCGGCCAGTTCTCTGTCCCCTTAAACACGTAGCGACTCGATGTCAGAATAGTCATCGCACAGTCTACGTGTTCCTATCTAGGTGGCTCTGCGATGATGCAATAGACATCGGCAAGTCCTAAACACCAACCCTCGGCTCGTAACATGAGCAAACAAAAATTGTCTTAACTCATTATGCACAATTAAGAGTGTAACGAACACCTGCTAGTGTAAGTAGGCAGTTAACAATTCGAGATGGATGGTAATCCGAGTTAAATTGGTTATGAATAGATCTTTCCTAACAATAGCAGATTATACGCGAAGGTGTATTGTAATTTCTCATTTCCTACTTAATTAGTCTGCTCTGCTATCTCATTATATGCCTTTGTTACTAATAAAGTAATGTGAGATTAAGAGCCTGGCATTATTCAAAGGGAATATATGGATATTTTCCTATCTCGCGTTAAACGGTCAATGATTAATGAATACTTTGAATTAAAATCGTTTATTCTAAGCAGGAGTGAAGCATTGTTGTGAAAACGGAGTAATATATCCATTCCCAGGAATTCCGATTAAAATCGCTAAGAATTATCAAGTGATTAACGCTCACGTATTGAGTTGTACGAGTTCATGCAAACTTTGGTTTTTTACAACAACACAAATATGAAACATGAATTACAATTTTTATTTTTAACTACGCTGCACTGTATAAAAATTAAAAAAAATTAAGAACAATGGTTTCAACAATGCCTTATTAATGAATTTTTCTAAAACTTGTATCTCCAAAACTTTGATACGAAATATGCATTTTTTCGAATTTTTAGAGATTTCCAATTTGTTTAAACCTATTTGCAAAATCCGAAAAATCTAGAAAAAATGCACATTAATAATCACGATAAGACTCAACTAACATAATAATATAAACGTGGTACTCTGAAAATTTTTTAAAAATCGATTTTGCAACTAAATATTTTGAAATAATTCACTGTCATGTGTACTATTAGGTAGAATGTTCATGAATTTTTTCGTAACTTTTTGTTGAGCAAGCCAGAAGAAATTGATTAAGCCGTGCTCACCCTATTATGTTCTTATGGTAGGGGTACCGACTTGAAAATTCTCATAGAAGGATTTCTTTGAGAGCCCTACCATCGAATGGTCCGACCAAAAATCTGACCGGCTATACTATTTTCTCTTAATATCGTACTGCGGATCTTTATGTAAAACAAAAATGGTATGCATTAATTACAAGATAGAGGAGCTATACATATAGAAATTTCTTTCTTTCATTAATAACTACATAATGTCCCGAAAATGTACTTCCTTGAATGAGGTGATTCTAGAGGTTATTCGAAGTAACTTTTTCCTTTACGAAAATATTCTCCGCGGCTTCGTTAAAAAGTTATTAACGAAAAATACCGACCAATCAGAGCGCGGATATAACGAACGATTGCCGACTCGGTCTGCTGTAGCTGCGCTCTGATTGGACCGTGTTTTTCGTTAATAACTCCTGAACAAAGCCGCGGAGAACATTTTCGCAAAGGGAAAAGTTACTTCGAATGCCATCAGAAGCACAATATTTCTGCGACACTCTGTAGTTATTTGGCATCTTTCTCCGAATTGCCTTGTTATTTCGTCCAGCACAGTAAACAGACTCTGTGCGTTTAGACATTAGGACAATCAGGTAGTAAATGTTCGGATATGGGTGCTCTCCTGTATGTATGTGTTTGTGTACAGTTGCGTATTGAAGAGACTGTTGGGTGCAACATACACACAAGGTTTTCTTTAATATAATCGAGAGGGTCACCTATTGCGAAATGCCAGGGAAGGGTATAGAGGACATCCTCATTTCACCCGCGATAGTCGATCGGGCGAGCGGAGATGATCGTTGAGTAATAAATTAGTTTTGCTAGGAGGTAATACGGGAGATTATGCAATCGGTGCCAACAACTAGGGCAATCTGATGAAAGAACGGAGATGACCTTGAGCAGGCTTCCGGAAACGGTCGGAAACGGAAACAAGAACAGGACACTTTGATCTTTTTTTCCCAGGCCATTTGTCCAATTTACCGGCAATCCGTATTCCCTCTTTCGAAACCCTGCACTGAAATCCCGATGATTTTCACTCACGTAACCGTAATTTATTATCCTTCGGCTTCCCACAGCAAGCAACAATTCCCCGTGGCATTTGAAAGTACTATTTTGTGTAATTGTACGGCGCACTGAAATTATTCACAACGGAACAGCACGACCGAAATCGAAGAACGATGAAATCTTGGTTTCAGTGGCGTCATCTTAATTTTTCTGGAAATAGAACGTGTTGCAGTAGCTTTACTTTATATTGTTAACAAGTAGACCGCGGATCTTTATGCAAACTGAAAGTTATCCGAGATAATTACGAGAAAAAAAGTTGAAATGAAAATGTATTTCTTCGCTGAATAATTTTGAATAATTTCGTTGATTTGTGTATTGTTTATACATTTTTGTCATAAGTGCATGAAATTCGCATTGATAATTAGATTACGAATCTTTACAAGTTTATATCAAAATCGTAAAAAATGGGTAAAATGTAACTTCAATAAAAATTTAATACAGTTTAATTTTATTTTTTACTTTATGGAATGGAGTAATAAAAAACATAAAATATAACTTCAACTTTAAATCCTTATGAAAATCTGAATTCGAGTGAGTAAAAGTAACTAATATCCGATAGCAAAAACACGGAATATCATGTGTTTTTTAATGTAGATTGTAAGGTAACACTGACTGCAGAGATTATAGTATCGTTTAAATTTGAACGAATGAAAAATCGACTCGGTTTGACAATTTTAAACTTTTGGTTAAATAAAAAATAACACACGTGTGGAAAAATACATGTTTATTGTTTGGCCATTTCACTGAATAGATCTTCGTGTTATTTAATACTTTGTTATTCAGGGCAAATTTGACGTAGCACCAGTCATGCAAACAGATTTTATAGCTTGTTATGATACTTCTGTTTTTAGCTTTGGAAAACTGGAGAGATCTTTCCAGAACAGAGTGACATGCTGTAGAGCAGTGGTCTTTAAACTTTGTCAATTTAAAGAACCTTTTAAGGTCTGCGCATTGTCGGAGATGTCTTCTGTCTAATAATTAGACTCTAATTCATACTCGACGCTCAGACTTATCTCCGAACTTGGGACCTTTTTCCCAATTTTTTACAGAACTGCAACGAACAAAACCGTTCAGAACCTCCGCAGTGTTGACTTGAGTTGTTTGACGAATTGTTACACCGTACAAAGTGTCAGATGATATCCTTTTTTTTTGTTAACGTAATAATAAATTATTATTTCATTTGTTATAACGTTTAAAAAAATTCCTTACCGGCGTATTCCCCACCTATTATCACGACGGACGCTGAAATTTATAGTAAATTTTTTAAAAAATAATACTCTATGTTAAACTCTGCTTGCCAGTTGTGTCGGACGAAATATTCTTTAAAAAATTAGTTTAACCACTAAATACTGTAACCGTTCGGTTTTCTCGTTGTTTGCGTCCGGACGCTACGTGAA